>OMLM01000637.1:19131-35382 GCA_900302695.1 Helostoma temminkii
TTTTTATAAGTGTGTTAATACTGTATAAGTGTTTATTCTAGAGCAGTCGTCTATCAACATCTATCATTAACATGTATGAACACCTCCAGGTAAGAACAAGTATTATTCTTGTTTAGTGGATATACTTAACTGCTTACCACCTCTGAGTAGTGGACTGAGGAAGCGTTGCAGAAATAACTGAACGACCAAAGCTCCATATGAACCAGTATGTTACTGAGGTAACTTTGCATCCTCACTCACCACAGTTCCATAATCAAACTGAGCAGATGACTGGGGGGGTGGGGGTGCCATTTGGCAGCTTCACTTGTTTTGAATAAAAGAAACAAGGGCAATGCAGAGAAAGAGAAATCCTTGATGACAGAACACTCTATAAATTTTTTGTCCTCTTTTGTATTCCCCTTTTGTTTAACCCTTTTCCTTTCTTCCTTTCTGTTAATAAGACCAGGGGAGGGATATGGCTTCAGCTCCCAGGACAACAAGGAAGCCCTTGCTGATTCCAACCTGCTCCGTCTTTGTCTTCATCACTGTTTTAAGGATTTGTGGCCCTCTTTGTAGATGTCTGTAGTTGCCATCCAAGCTAGGCCATTTGCATTTGCTTGATGTGACATAAGTGCAAGGAGAGGATTTTAGTCCACAAAACATCAAGAGACTCTTTCTCCCATTCTCTCTCCCAAGAGTCTTTTAAGATGGAGTGTGTATGCGTGGGCAAAATGCATCACTTTTTGGTTTGAGGACTCTTTAGCTAAAAAAGTCTAAGCCATGGAACTCTCTTCATCTATCCCACTATCACAACAATTAACAAAGATCCACCTATTTCCTGGCCAGACACATCTACACACATACAATAAGATAAGATCAGACTTTAATGATCCCCAATGGGAAAATGAACTTGTTTTAGCAACATGAAAGCATGAAATGTTACTTGATGCACGTCTGATGATAATTTAATGCACAAATATTTACAACATATTTACTGGGGCGAACCATAGTCTGGAAGTGTAAACTCCATGTTCAAAGTTTTCTTTTAATGATATAATATATATAAGAATGTCTTTAATAATTAAACTATTTAGTGGGTTTACAATATATGAAGGCCATCAACTCCCCATTAGATCACTGAAAAACATGTCATGTTAGCAGCGTTACTATGATAATGAACCCCAAAATGATTTAAACTGTGTACTGTAACTACATTTGACATTCAGTAACCTGGGGCAGAGCTTTCCAGGATTATTAACACAAAAATATTTTAACACAAAATAGCATTTCCAGTGATATTATCATTAATCGTAGCAATCACAGATACTGTAAATACATAACGGACAATTGTCTCCTGATAAGACGTTAGATAAAAAGGTTATTTCTTATATGATTCATCCCCCTGGGCAGCTCGCCAGTATATCACAGGGCTAAAATACATAAAGACTACAGATGCACAAAATCCTTCAGACTCATATTTACACCTACAGGCACAGAATCTCCTCTCTGATGGTCATGTAGATGACGAGGCATTTCTGCCAATATTTCTTCATATTTGTCATAAACATTTTTACAATGTTTGATTAGCAGAAAGTCTGTAGCATCATATGATATGAGAGGGTAGAGACAAAGAACATTTACAAGGATGTAGGTTGGAGAACTTGGTGGAAAGTGTAGTACGTGACCAAACATAACCTTAAAACAGTTTCATAATATTGAAGACACTACAACACACAACTTTTTTCTAGTAAAAACAAACAAAAAAGGTCAGTGAACACAACACAAAACTATGCTCATTCTGCTCCTGAGAAAAGCATTCAGACAGCCCTAAAAACTGTAACTCTTAAAGCGCGTGTCCTCTTGTCAACTAGGTCATTTTAACTGTAAACTTTGACTTACTACTACTAACATCTAATTCTGAAACAGCTTCTTGGTTCACTCCTAAGTATGATTGTTGTGTTCATATGTGATGAAAGGTAAAAACAAAGCTAGATTCAACTGAATAGATTTAACCGAGGCTTCACCCCGTCATTCTCTCCCCTGCACTAGGCTATGCTCTACAAGGCTCAACTTGTAAAGGAGGACATCTGTGTGATGTATACACCATACTCTGGATATCCTACAGCTGAGGACATTCGCCAAGCAGAGGAGGCCTTTGCGAAACAGCATGGTGCCTTCACTGACTTCATATACACAGGTTTGTTTCAAGTCCACATCTGAAAAATCCGTGAAACCTACACAGATAATCATTGTCCGCTGATGATAAATCTGGGGACACTAAATTGACGTTCAGAACAAAATGTTTTAACTGCTTTGCTAACTTTGCCAAGAAATTGTGTACACACAATAATTTCACATAGTGGTAATTGGAGTATATCCAGCACTACATATCCTCCATGCCTGTTAGTTAACAAGCCTGGATAACCATTCAGTCAGGCTATCATATAACTTAATGACAATGTAGATGACCAGCTAACTGGCCGGTGAGTCAGCCAGTTAGCTGATCCCTGCACTCACTATGCCAGCAAGTCATGCAGCAAATCAGTACACCAATCAGTCCACCAGCAAATCAGTTTTTTCAGAAAGTGAAGGGGAAATTTAGAGCTGAGGAACAGAAAGGACTGAGGGAACTAAGTTAACAATGGCCAGAGTGGGAAGGGGACGAGTAGAATAACAGGAGAGGGAAGGGAAGGTGAGGGGAGATGAGGGGGTAACGAGTGGAGTAAAGCAGAAGGAGAGAAAAATCATCATTCCCCAACTTTACAACAAAAAATCTGATCCAAAATCACCCAAAGCCAGATAAGCAGAATCCTTATAATGTTAACAGGCACAACTACATACAACCTGGAGCTAAGTGTGCATCGAGGACCCATGTGCGCAGCAGCAGGTTCACAATTTCAGCTCATCTGGCACACTGAGAACATGCCTCTCCCTCTGCGGCAACAAAAAATGCTTTCACTCAATGTAAGGACAAGGTATACGTTTTCTGGATTGTTAACTTTCATATGTAAATGTAAGTTTCCCTGCGTTTAGTTTAATTACTTTGCATGTTGCAATTAATGAAAAGATCAGAAGCTGTTCATTTTCATATATACTGATTTTGTCTACACGGATTCACTGCAACCTCGGCACGCCCCATGTGCAGTCAGCATGATGCAATCATTTACACTTTTCTAGTTTCAATAATTGGTTTAAAAGAAAATGTGTGAAATGTATGGCTGGGGGTTGACCCTTCAGTCATAATCACTATGTTAATGTGTCATATTGAGGAATTTACTAAAAAGATTCCTGAGGTTGTATTTAATGGGAAAATACAAACGAACACTAACAAACCTAATGAACAGCTACAGGCACTCAAAGAAACACTCTCCTGTGTGCACAAAAGTAATTCAACTCTAAAATAGTTGGCAGATCACAGCACACGACAACTTTGTAATAGTAGATCACTATTCGGCACACTCTGTAGTTGGAGGATATTGCGCTCTGCTTGAAGCCTTGGTGTTCTTTGTCTCTGCCTACTCTATTATTTTCTTATTTCAGGACACCTTGACTGATATAAGTGACCAGTGTAGATGAAATTCTCAGAACTCCCCAGTGAAACACGTGAATGCATGAGCGGAGTCCTCGGAAATGGAATGTCTGCCTCGGGAAGCTCAAACCCTCCACTGAGAGTTGTAATGAAATTATAGTAGGGGAGGTGGCAAAGTGTCCGCTGCACAAGCAGAGATCATAAATCCCCCAGTAGAAACCCCAGCACGTCTCATCAGTAATCTGTCTCTGCTTTTTTTTCCTCTTTTCACCCTTGTCTTTAATAGCATTGGATGAAATTTTCTCTCCTCTTCTTCCTCCATCTTTTCACGGTCCCTAAGACCTTAACATGAACTCTCTCCTGAGGTCCCATTTATCACAGATCAGATTTCTCCTGTTATCTAGTTTCTCTGGAGGCTACTCCATCCCAGACCATGCTGGTGCAGAATCTCAAACTTCCAACAATTTTCTAGTGATCACTTCCATCATGATAAGAACTGTGACCCTAAGGGAAAAACTCATTAGTCATTGAAATCAGGTTTGTCTGCATTAATTCTAAACAATGAATACCACTCACCACAAAGTCATTAAAACCTATACATTCAGTATGTACTCTCTTGTTAATCTAATGGTCAGTGACATCATTATGTTTGAGAAACATATTGTGTAAGTGTTGAAACTCCTTAAGACTCAGCTGAAGTCATACAAAGTCCACATAGCCAACCACATGCACCAAGCTGCAATGTACTGTTCTGACATCTGTTGAAGTCATGGCCAGTTTAAGTTAAACCCATAAAACCCCCAAGTAGTATTATTATTCTAGCTAATATCTGGATTGCTAGCTAGCTATGCAAAACAAATGGTTCATGATTTAATTGACTCTATGCACAAAGACTACTGGGTTAGAGTTAGGCACACAAACTATAACTTCAGGTTTAGGTTAAGTTAAAACACTTCTTGGATTGATGTTATTACAACACACTGTCTCACACAATCGATTATAATGACCCTCAGTTTAGCTTTGGTATTGATAAGCCAAGTAGGACAGATTATTATGTGATGCTGTGCGATAATAATGGACTTATAAATTTTAACACACCAAATTATATCCCCCACAGGACCTTTATTCAACCTTGTCTATTGAAAATTATATTTATTTTAAGCTAAACTAAATAATTATGTATTGTAGGGAACAAAGTGAAAGTGTATTACAATTTATATTAAAATAAAGAGGATATATTGACAGTTAACAAAAAAGAATAAACAATGTCTCTCCCTTTATACTACAATACTAGACCTTATGGTACAGCATTTGTTTGTCTGTGCTATTAAACTATTCTATGGCTAAGGGAAGGTTATGGTCTAGCTTATTAGAAGAAAATTAACAGTTACATGACTCACAAGTGTTTATTAACCACAAGCTTTCTCTATCTGCATATCAGCATAAAAAAGTTTAATTTTGCTATCTAGCTGTTTTCTCACAATCTACCCCAACCTTCTTTTCACTTGCTTTACTTCCTTGTATGCTAAACATTTTGTAGAAGCAAGCATTAAAACAAATAATGTGGCAACTTGACAAAGGTGTAAAAATGTTTATATGCCTACTACAAGGTGGATCAAAATAATAATCAGTATGATACTGGAAACTAGCAGTGCTCATCTCTATAAAGTGCAGTGACCACAATCAATACAACTGATGTTTGACCCCTTACACACATCCAGTACTGACCATCGCAATGATTTGCTGTTTTATTCTCCTCAGACTCCAGAGGTGGTCATGTCCTCCCTCAGACGGTAGACTGGCTATCCGCTCCTGCTCCACCCCAGCAATACTTTATTACCCTGGGTTTTCGGAAGAGAGAGGATGGCCTCCTTCTTAAGAAGATATACTCAAGAAAATGGCTCTCTCTTTCAGGTTTGTGTACAATATGTGTGTGTATTGAATTATACCTGACTCATACTTCAAAACACCTTATTGTTGCTAAGGCCTTAAATAATTACAAACCTTAATCCAATTTTATTTGATTTTATCCAAAGCCCAAGAGGAATGAAACCAATTCAACTCTAATAAAAGGCTCATATTAAGGAATTAACTAACCAGCCAGTTCACCCATCCTTAGTGAGAATCCATTTTAACTTAAAAAAAAGTTTACAGTATATTTTGTATGTTTGCCTTTGTTTTAGTAATATGATCCTCCATTCATTTCAAATCAGCAGAGAGATGTTCTGCCATTATTCATAGATAATTCTCTTCAACTGTGCTTTGCTGGAAAGGTTATTCCAATGCTGTGCAACTTTAGTCTGCCTTAATGGTGTATAGGATTCAGGTCAGACTGCGCATCTATACATGTCAGCTCCCCTACATCTTTTGCATTCATGTCTCTATGGTAGTTCTGGCGAGGTCAGTGCCACACAAGCTTGGTCCATCTGATCCAAAACCAGGCTTGTTTTTCAGTGCAACATTTGATATCTGGGCCTCTATTTACTGAGCATCTAAGAGTAGGAAATTACTGTGATGCTCACACTCTGATGAGGGCGGAGCTGCTATGCAAGGTGCTGGCCTGACCCAAATTGTGCCTTTAAGAGGACACTGAGGAGAGGACCCAGGAGATTTATTAATGTTTCTGCCATGCAGTGTAAAATCATAGAAAATCAACCTGCACTTAAGCAAATGCTTTAATAGCAACGTTAGTGTCATTGGCCACCTAACGCCACCTGTTAGTGGCACTAGGAAATAACTCAGAACCAGCAGGTGGCGTTAGCTGTCATTGGCCACTTTAAGAGCTATTTCTTAGTGCCACTTTTTGGCCCAGATAAAGGTTAAAGTCACCTCTATGACCCATACTGTCCAA
The DNA here is from genome assembly GCA_900302695.1 of Helostoma temminkii. Classification (NCBI taxonomy): domain Eukaryota; kingdom Metazoa; phylum Chordata; class Actinopteri; order Anabantiformes; family Helostomatidae; genus Helostoma; species Helostoma temminkii. The sequence continues at coordinate 25,491 of OMLM01000637.1, forward strand.
CATTTTTTGTTATATTACATAACATTATACTCCATTTTACTGTAAACCACTAAACTGAACACATTATTCAGAGTTGCATGCTTATTTTAAGCTCACTCCAAGTACCAGGACCAAGGGCCTATTAAAATGAGGTGTGAGGAAACCAGGAGATCTAATTGCACAGACAATTACATGGCTACATTTCCAAGTCTATTAAAACTCTATTCCAGACCAACAACAGTACGGTATGCAATCACACCACATTTAGCCCATTTTAAACAAGCTGTTTAGCGTGTCAGAGTTGCTCTAGTTTTGGATAATGGCACTGTCTCTCCAATAAAGAAAAGCAAGGATGAGCCAAAAGACCCAGGTTATTATATTTACCAGGCATGCAGCAGAATAGCCTGGCTAAGATTTGTGTGTGTGCATGTGTGTTCGTGGGGCTTTGTGGTGCAATGCCTGCTGGCGTGGCAGATTGGGTCTGTATTTTTAAGTCCTCATTCTCTTCCATGTCCTGTAGCAAAGAGGGATTAATAATTGCAAGAATGTTCAGTTGAGCTCCTGACTCACTTATCTCAGCTGCGGCAGGAATGTCAATGATCTGTGACATATGGTATGTCCACACATATCGGACAACATGAAAAAGTAGGCATATTGTACTTAGGGGCCAGCAACTTTGCCTATAGTTCATATTTCAACTCCGATCAATGAGATTTTAATCATTGTTCCAAAACGCTTCTATTTCTCACAGTTAAACATGCAGGTTTTTAGAAATATACCTATTGTATTTACAAGTAAAGTAAAATGCACATTGTCCAGGTATTTATGTAGCTGCAACCAGAAAAGTTCTCAGCATCATGGTCTTTATCTGTTCTGTCACAAAGACACGGCATGTAAAGGAGAGCTGCTGAGTCCCAAGCAGCAACAGAAAGACGAGATGAAAATCCAGATGTTATGTGACATGTACGAGAAGGTGCTGCCTATTCTTGATCTGATGCAGGCCACACAAATTAATGTAAGTAGAAAAACACACAAACACAAGAACTGCTCATGTAAATGTCTCAGGAAAGTTATTACACAAACAATGGTCTCATATAGAAGGTGTCAAATAATGACATTTTATCAAGTACTTTTTTTAAAGGGGCTGTCAATTAACAACTTTAATAACCCTGATGCATCAATATTTGATGTCTGGGGCACTAACATAGTATATTAAAAAAGCAAGTAGAGGGGAGGACAGGGCTGATGGGTCAACAACATGCAGGAGGCACAAATGTCCAGCATGAGATGTCATGTGTTGTAGAGTTCTTTCACTGTATTTTATCTGTTCACTGAACGTTTTGTGCCTAACCTTAACTCAGTTGTGTTTGTGCTGTGGTGTTTCCTTAACTGTAACAGAGCATTTGTGATTATTGACACCTTAATGGGACCAGATCATTCACATCACATCAAATAGCTCCACTCCCTATGCATTAAATAGTAATGTAAAACCTGCCAAGCATTTAATGGTATCTATAGTAATGGAGGTATCTTAAATGATGAATGATATTATTCTTTGACGCTTCTCAGAATGTTGATTTCTCTTTTCATTTTACTTGACAGAACTTGCTACAGTGATATGACACTGTACATGTTTGGCAAATTTAGCCCATTTATTTTAGTGAAACCAATTGAAGAAAAAAAATGGTTTTGTATTGGGACCAATCAAGCAGTAATTTTTTATTTTTAAATAAAATCATGGTTGTCCATGTTGTTGTGTTCATGTCCCTCAGAGCTTATTATGACAGTTTTCAAGCAGTAATATTCAGTTTCAATAGTTTCAACAGTTTGATCAGTTTGGAAAATGGCAAAAGCCAGTGTACGTTCATTCTGACACAGCTACATTAAAACCTTGTTCGTTCTTTATGCAGATTGTGTAGTCAGACACATTTTCTGACTACAGAACTCACTAGTTACGCTGCAAAATGTGTTTAATCAACCAACTCTTCAACAGTCCCATGTCCATTTATTCATTTTCTTGAGGCCATAACATTTAAATAACATACTATGTCACCTTGATGTGTGATTTCACGCATTGGTGGTCCAGTATCTGAAAAAAGCATGTCTTTCTGAGATAAAAGTGCTTACCTGCAATAGCACGACCATGTTAGAATCGGTCGCTGAGAGAAAAGATCAGAGGATTAGTGGAGCGAAGGTGATAAAGATGTTAGTGTTTCTGAATAAAGATTTGACTGTTCCAGCTACTGTTCATTTCATTATTGCAGAACACTTTATTTTTAAAACTAAAAGTTGTTCAGAATAATGAATAAGGAATTTGGTAAGTAAATGCATCATTAATGCTGGCCATGAATGAGTTTCTTTCCTGAAACAGCACGCATTCCATCTGTTGCTTCATTTGCCTTCACCTCCTAGCTGATGCAAGACATGCCATTCATTTGTCATATTTGATTTCCATCTTAGTTCATTTATTACTCATTTCCCACCATGGCTGTGTTTTATGTACTGTTTGGCATGCCACTGCAATAAATCCTCCATCGTGAAGTTGGTAATATTCAGTTTTGTTGATTTAGAGAGGTGATCATTCAACAGTTTGGTCAGTTTGGAAAATGGCAGAAGCCAGTGCACTTTCATTCTGACACAGCCACATTAAAACCTGGTTTATTCTTGATGCGAATCGTGTTTAGGTGGATTTTTTCTCTAAATGTCAAACTGTGATTTCCTGTTTGAGAGACGGTATTTCTTCATTTTATTACATTGGACGCACCTTCACATGTGAACGTGTGCATGTTTCGCCCCCAGGCAGACCTCACATAAAGAAAATAGCTTTTCTAAATCATCCATACACTGGAAAATCAACAATCTGCTGTGAATTCATTGTAAAGGGTGTGACACTGTGGAAAAATGCTATACATGTCAGTCTCTGAGCCTGAAAGAGCAAGACCTTTGTTACATACTGAAATATACAAAAAGAAATGGTTCATGCACAGACTGTATAGTCATGGGATGGCATCAGAAGTCATCCTAGTGAAATTATCTGGAAGTCATAGCAACTGGACCTCTTGAAAGAGGAGCAAAAAGTTTCTAATTGCCATGACTCATGGACACTCATGGCTATGTAGTCCCCAAAAGTCGAGATGAAAATTGATTGGTAATTCATTCATTTGCCAAACAAACCAAACTGAAGAGCCCGCATTTGAACAAGCTTTCAAAATGGGCCAGCTTTGTTGTGATGCAGCCTTTGAAGGATCATACAGCAAAGTAGAAAAATGAATTGGTGAGGTGGAAAGAAAATAGAGTGGTGTAAATGAAGTAGGACAGCCCAGCAAATGAGGAATCAGCTGAATCAGTTTACACTTGACACATTTAAAGACAGGAGGCCATGGTTTTCATCTCATCTTGGGCCTCAGACACATGAGTCCACTCTGGTTGTAAACAACTTTGATTAATGATTTTTTGTTCTACGCAAACATTATAGTTTGTCAGGCTAATCATCAGGAGCAGTGGTCTTTTTCAGGCATTCTCTCATTCATATTATATGTGTTACTGAAGCTGTGAGTCCTTTGTTAAGCTTAGCGGGCAGCCTTTCAAAAAGCTGCGCATAAATCCATAAAAGACATAATCGGCAAACATATGAGCAGCATCATGAAACAATAAACTGGTGGAAAACTGTCACACAGCAGGATTATGGCAGTTGGGGGTCGAATTCGCCAAATGAGTGACAAATTGTGAAAGAGACTAGTGAAGTATTTCAGGTTTGATTACTGCCTTTTGTGGTTCAAAGTGTGTTGTGCTTTCTGCTATGTAAATAAGTGTGTGAAATTATGAGTACACAGCATCAAACAGAGTGTTATAGGAATAACATTGTGAGCAAGCAATCATCAAGTTGAAAAGTGTTCTTCAATCCAAAGTATAATTTGGTCCATGTTGCTTTTATTGAATTTCTATGCACCTCATAAGTCATAACTCTCAGAAGTAGCTCTTTTGTTCAATTAAGCAAATTCTGTGCTAGAAAATAAATCAGAGCAGACGTTGGGCAGTTACGTCTATTCATCCATCTTGCCAGTGCATTAATCAGACATTATGAGACGGCGTCATCTAGTCATGTCGCCAGCATACTGGCTTGGTGCTGCTGGTGCTTCATTGTAAGCATCATCTGTGTGTGTGTGTGTGCGTGTGTGCAGTGGTAATCGGTGCCTTTAAAACTGAGCCAACACTATTGGCTGTCCTTATAAATTGCTGACAAATTGTATGGAATGAATTCATTTCTTATCACCTGAGTAAACAGTTGCTGTTATAAACAAAGGACCAGCATTTGTTTTGGCTTTGTAATGTGAAACACCGGCCACCATGTCTGCACTGCACAGCTCCCTGACCAGGGACTGCCAGCTCTCTTCCAATGAGACTAGGTTTTGTCTGCTCATTAACTTGTGACAAGCAGCCAAATGCCATTATATGCTAATTTACAAAGAATGCTACCTGTCCTCAGCTAAGAAAGTACCATCACCTGAGAGGGGTATTTGTGGAAGAGCCATGATCAACCTCTATGGATTTATCAAAAAAACTGTACTCTGCCCCAGGATAGGCCATGCCTTTTTGTCACTAAATGCGGAGGGTGTTAACCCAAAACAATAACCAGTGTGGTTAATTTAAAAAAAAAAGTGAAATCTGCTAAATATGGCAGCTCACTGAGTTGGCAGCAGTTCTAACTGATATGAAAACAAGACAATGACAAAAAGAGTTTTTTAGCAGTTAAAAAACCCAGAAATTATGTACAAGTGACACAAATGATCTTAGTCAGAATTAAAGATTCAGTTTTTGGTAGTGTTGACAAAATAAAAATGGCTGTGCCATAGTTTTCACACATTCTTCTTTGTCATCCATTTGTCAGCCGAAAATTGTTTCTATACTAGTTCATTTAAGACCATACACTTATTTAAAATCAGATTTATAAATATTTACAAGGAAATATTAAAGGGGAAGAGAGAGAGAGAGAGAGAGATAGAAGCGAGAGAAAAATATTAAGAAAACTATTCAGAAGTTACAAAATTCTCTATATCAGAAGGTGTTTTGGTGTAAATGGCTTTACTGAGATAATTATGGTTTTATATTTTCAAGCCAATTTATTTTCAAAATTTTTAATATCAGAAATTAAACACACATAATCATTTAACCGGAAATGATGAGTTGAATGAATTAACTTGTCAAGAAGACTTGACTCAGCTCTTTCACAGACTTCTCAGCATGCAGTGATATTCTAATGAGACATAAACTTCCATCTCTAACCTGTGTGCGTTCTGTACATTGTGTTACTCCCACAGTCGGGTGTTTACGTGGGTTCAGGTCTGATTGAGTGGCTTCAGTATGGCAGCCTGCTGCATAAACTAAGCTTCCACAGAGAGCACAGCATCATACTGCACCGCTGCCAGGCTCACCTCTTCACTGCACCCCACCTGCCACAGCTCAGCACACAGCAGGAAAACACACTGGTAAGCTGATGTACAAACGGAGTGTAGCTGGGTAATAATGAAATGTTTTTGTAGTTGGCCGGGAGTATGTGTTCTATGTAAGGATGAATGCTATGGGAAAATAATTAAGCTATGATTCTCTTAGAGCAATAATGTGATTCAAAACGTGATTTTTTTCCAGTTCCCTTTTCCTCTGTACTAATAATAATAAGAAAACCAACCTAACATTGGATATGATACATCATCATTTAAACTACTCTTTCATATAGGCTGACCTACTGTACCTGTGAAATGATCTGAAATGACTGGATCAGAAACAAAAGTTGCTATGGCTATATTAAGAGAAGTGAAGCTTCACTGTTGAACAGATTTTGCAATAGATATTTAGAACTTAACAATTTTTGTCTATCAGCCATGAGTATTTTGACCCAAAATTATGTGGTTCAGAATCTAGAACTCTTCTTCACAACAAAACCCAGATGCAAGACGGATCAGAACAAGAACCGTGACCACATGTGTCATGAGTGGGCAAAACAAAACAAAAAAATCATGCACACTCTAATCGAGAAGGTGGTGTAATTCACCTAAAAGCTGTTTGCTACCTGCCAATAAACATCAAAAAGAAGAAACAGAGCAATAGAGAAATTATAATTGTCTGTAGAATCCGTCTATATATATGTAAGCTTAGTTACAGCTATAACATGCAGGGCACCATCTGGCCTGGTTTGTTGTTCTCCTGTGTTTTGTCTATTAATGTGATGTGATGGTTCTGAGGTCAAAATGCATTGATCCACTCCAGGGTGTTTGGTTCTGTGGTCCCTGAACCTTTGGTACACCTGCATGCACTTGTAGATGTGTCATTATGAATAGTTTAATTTTTGTTTAGTTTTATGATTACCTTCCATGCATCATGAAGCAATATGTGAACATTCCTGGGTGCCTGTGTCACCATTTATCTTGGTTTTCTATGGTTTTCTATGTCTTGGTATCTGAATTCCTGCAGAGGATGGATTCTAGAACCTAGAGCCCGATGCCAGGTCAGGTAGTTTTCTCATCTGCTGGATGTCAGCTGTTGCCTTGCACTTTTCCACTCATCCCTTCTTTGGAACCACATCTTGTTGGGTAACCAGTAACCAGAGTGATCACTGCTCAGCATAACTGCCACACCTTTCACATGTATGAGAAATGCCGCACTAGAGTTGTGTTGCCTTTAAGGCCATCATCATGTTCCACTGAAAAATACATGAATGGTTTAAAAATGAAATGTGCAGCCTAATTTCTACAGTTTAAGCTAACAACTAGCCAAGTATTGGTAGGCTTGGGCTTCCAGAAGCAAGGACACAGACACAAAGATGAACAAACATCAATTCATCCTTTTATTCAACCACTCAGTCTTTCTCATGCCTTTAGTCTGTTTTCCAGCCCGTGCCCTCCATTTCCTTCTCTCTGTTTAACCTCCACGCCTCCTTTGTCTGGAAAGAAACAGCACAAGTGAGGTACAAAGCAGCAAAGCTTAGTCTGGGAGCATACATTGAAGTGACGTGCTATAAGAAGAAATGTTTACGTTTCATGCCTAGTGCAAAGGAGGGATTTTTTATGTTAAGAGCCTAAGAAGCTGTGGAAGAGCTCTATTTTTCAAAATTATTTTGAATATTGTGAGCTGAGTGTGCACTTTGATGAAAGAAAGAATGAAACTTCAAATTTCTTAACAGGAAGCGGGTTGCAAAGATGGTGGTTGTGGTTGGATGGTGGGTGTATTCTGTGCAGGACTAACAAAGGCTCAGACTGGAGATAGAGACCAGACTCTTGCGTGAGGTTAGGTTTAGGCATTAAAAGTACTTTAGTTAGGGATAGAGACAGATCATGTTTGTGTTTAAATCTAATTGCAGACATTGTGTATGAAGTGATCTGTTATTATTTATTAACCCGCCCCGTGATCTTTTCCTGACTCTAATCCAGTGCCATGAGTGCCTGAACCGACCTGAACCGAAACGGGGCAGGCTGTGAGTGCCTGAACCCAACCATGAAACATGTTAATAAACTTGGTGCCACATATATGGATGTTGAACTGCAAGATCGGATATTTTCACAGAAGAGGCATGTTGTAGACTGGCGATGTTGGAGGACAAAAATGCGTTGCCTGTGGACCTTTCATTGAAATGTTAGGGATCAATGCATTTGTGACTTGTCATTTAAGTTAATTGTGGACATATGGTCATAATGTTGAAAACATAATCCTGTTTCAATTACATTCCTCATAAAAACATAACTGAGATTGCGGTTTAGCTGTATTTTTAGGAGGCTGGGCTGAGTAGAAAAAGGAATAGAGCAAATGTAAATAACCACATTTTAGAAACTGGAAATGTCTTAAAAATAAAATCCGCAGAACAGGGGTGTTGTGAGTAGATGCATTGACCTATATGTGATATTAGCTTATTGCAGAATAATGGTATCAGCCCATGTATAATGTATAACAACATGAACCTAACAAGTGACACCTTACAAACAAGAAGTACATTCATGTATAGTATTAGTATACTTCTTTTAAATAAAAATGAGCAAGTATACTTTCAGTTAACTTTTTATGTAATTAACCTTTATAGTTGTTTGTACTACTGAAATGCATGCTGGGTATTTCTATATACTTCAGTACAAGTATAATTAGACTTTTCTGTATACTTGTCAGTTTACAACAAGTATACTTAAATACTACTTTGTCAAATACACCTCTGATAATTACATAAGTATACTTGCTCATTTTTTGTTTAAAAGAAATATACTAATAGATAGATAGATCTCTATTGATATTAAATCTTTACTTATTACATCACTAGTAAACTAACAGTACATATAAAAGTCTGTTTGTAGTTTACTTTAAGTATACTTCTATAAACTAAAAAGTTGGACAATTTAATTCCAAGAAGAATTAAATAGTATACTTGCAAGTATACTAGAAGTACATAGACATATGTATACTTTCTATACTTGAGTTATACTTAAGTAAACTTAATAAAATTAACTTTAAGTATTTTTAAAATAAGTTTACTGTCATTATTATATGATTTGTCCACCAGTCAGTCTATAATCATCACCACTTTTTGGTTTTATTCACGCCAAATGTAATTCAAGAGTAAAGTTACATGACTTATTTTACTTGCATGTTAAAGGAATTAAGAAATTATACATTACTAAAATAAATGCTAATAGCATCTATTAAAAGAATAGTTGGTTCAAGAACCAAGTTTCTTCTGTACAAACAAACTGTGCTGCCAGATTTTGAGGAGGAGTGCTGTTTTGCCTTTGTTCTGAGTCTTAAAAAAAGATTTTTTACAAAATTATAGCTTTTTTGGAAAAGTTATTATTACCTGCAGTGAAACTTGGCCAAGGAGTCACGGAAAATGATAGAAGGCAAACTCTGAGATTTTATCAAAGTGTCTGCAGCTGCTGAATGATGCAATTGTAACTCAAAAAGACAAAAGCGAAAACAAAAGCTCCCGAAGGATGCAGCATCCTTCAGCCTCAGAAAATCTAACAATTTGTTCTTTTTTTCTGCCACCAAGAGTCGCACAGGTCCTCCTTCATCACTACTTGGTAGGATGCAGTGCCTGTTTTCCAGATTAAACAGAGAGGCTGCGCTTATCATAGACTCTTTGCACACAGGGTTGCAGATATTTGGTCAAAGTTAAGAAGATAACTTTCCTTTTTGTGCTGTCATTAAAATATTATGTTCCTGGAAGTTAGATCAGATGTGCTATGATCATGACATAATCTAACAAAATTAATCACAAAAGATGTCATGGTGACTGAACTTTCGGTCTGGACCAACTGTGCAAAAATCAGAGAAATGCAGCAGCACAGTAGCAGCCAGACTAGAGGCAGCACAGTCAAGTACACACAATCAGTGTGACGGGCTGTCAGAAAAAATATATTTGATGTACTTTGTGCATGTAGCATGACATTTTAACAGCTTGTGCTTTTATTTTCCTGTTACATTTGTAGTTGTTACACTGTGGCCATCAAAGTCATCAGAGTGGCACCAGCTCTTTCCTCCCATCCAAACTTCATAGCAGCACATGATAGCTTCCATAGACTGGTGACGTGAAAGCGTATGATGATATCAGTCTTTAACTATATTTGTCTGCAGAAACTTAAAATGTAGGTTGTTTGAAGCAAGTGGCGTGCAGTTTTCTTAAGCTTACCGAGGATACAGATATGTGCATTTCTGGAGTAGTTCAGAATAAAACGATGGATGGATGATGGCTTGGAGTAAAAAAAAAAACATTAGCCACAAAATTAGCTATGACGATGGAATGGTTTAGCTACGTACATACAGGTATAGTCCTTAAAACTTCACCTGCTCTGTGGTTGTAAAGTGAACATTTGAAATCTGCATCTCTCTCTCTGAGGAATGTTTTCAGCAGCACAGTAGCAACAGAGACGGGACTAGG
>OMLM01000637.1:65076-92808 GCA_900302695.1 Helostoma temminkii
CCTCTCTGCCTCTTGTGAAGTGTAATACCTTCAATAGGTCTCTCCAGGATTTCATCATCAAGAACATTAGCGTCCTTACTTTTCATCTCTTTGTCTTTGCCACACACACAAGGGAGCTTAGATACCTTTTGATTAGACACAATTAGTAAATGAGTGGAAATCATCTGCATTTCCACGTCAGCTGAACACGAGGGGACGACAACGTGCTACGATGGTGAAGGACAGATGAAAACATTTAGATGAATTGGTCTCCTATTCCCTGCTCTTGCACACTGGAGGGTTTAATTGCTGCACCTAAAAGAATCCTCTAGGTTTTAATTAGCAATGAAACTAAAATGTAAAATGTAGCACTGAAACTGAAGATACGAAAACTCACTAGTGTTTTGGCTTAAAGGTCAACACTGTTCATTCTATGAGCTAATATTTGATAGCGGTTTTTGTAGCCCACTAAGCTAAGACTTCATAGCAAAGTGAGCTCATCTTAATTTGTCTGTCCAGGGTTACCTGTGTTTACTGACCTAACAATGGATAACTGGCATGTTTTGCAGTCATAGAATGACTGTTGTGCTACAGAAGTTTGTCAAATTTCATGTCAAATCCACTGTGGTGCTCTACAAATTTTCTGATTTCTGTTTATGTATTTATTGACTGATTGATTAGTGAAAACAACTCTGAGATGGACTAATGATTGATTGTATTCATTTAACGGCTGATCAATAGAGCATTTTCCAATAAATATCACAGTTTACCAGGATACAAATTTCACATTGCAAGGTGCTTAATGTAACACATGCATAGTGTAATAGCTTTACTCCTTCACAATTGTGAATTGTGTCATGTAGGTCGATATCTTTGGAAAGCTCCTCTCCAGCACCATATTGAGAAGTGAGCTTTATCCAGTGGTATTTGCAGGATGCTTGATGTGTTTTTGATCAAGCAAAGGATAGATCCTGATTTTGGTGACATGTTTAAAGCTTAAAGCAAAAAACGCTACAATTTATGTTCATGCTTTACAAATAAAGTCATTTCATGGTTGGTATCACAGCACCTTCAGGACAAAACAATGAACCCTTCTTTGATTTAGCTTCATCATTAGCCCCTTTCTTGTTAATACCACATACATAGTATTAGGGACACTAATCAGAAACACTAGCTTGGTTTTCACCCTCAGTCCTGATGGTAAAGGCATAATACCGCTCTGACACAACTTCCCTTACATATCTAATTTCCTCTGAGATTAACGTTTCCATTCAGGGCTCCTTTCACAGAAAAGAACACAGACACAGAAAAACAGGACAAAAACACTCGGGTAAACATATATACTGTATGTTGTGTCCTTTACAGCAAACAGCAGCAGCTACAGCTGGAGCTGAAGCACTGCACCAAAGACAAGTCAATTCATCAGCTGCCTCTTCACTTTCATCAGCAGCAGTGCCGCTTCCTGAGAGTGCTGACCTTTAAGCACTTCTCAGCTGGAGCCGAAAAGCATGTTTATGAACACGTTGAAGGAAAATGTGAAGAAAAACAGATTTAGCATTTAGTTCATAGACTCACAACAGTAAGACCACCTTTACCCTTGTTGAAGTTGTCCATGAGATAGATGTCACCTTGTTTCTCACTGTCAGCAGACACTCCAGTCTGCAGTCTTTGATAAACCCGAGAATTACATGGAGTTATTTACCAGACATAAGTTAGGTTTGGGTTTCACCCATCTATTCGTCACCCACACATCTCTCTTTCTCTCTTTCTACCTCTCATCACAACCAAATGAAACCCAAAGCGGAAATCTCCTGAAACAGAGCTCCTATGGAAGCAAGTGTCTATTGTAGTAGAACCCTGACAGATGTCTTCAAAAATGGGGAAATAGTGCCCCCGTGCCAGCAGGCACCTCCTGATATAACACCACAATGGTGAGTGGTCTACAGCTCTTTTCTCATTACAGAAACAATAGAAATACTCGTTTATAATTACAAGCCCAGTTCCAAAAAAGCTGGGACATGGTGTAAAATCTAAATTGAGCCAGAATGTAATTATTTACAAATCTCATAAACCCATATTTTATTCACAATAGAACATAGCAAACATATCAAATGTTTAAACTGAGAAAATGTAACACATCTCAGAATAGTTGGAACAGGCCATGTTTGCCACAGTGAAGCACCCCATCTTCTTTTAACAACTGTGTGTAAACATCTGTGAACTCAACAGATGCTGCAGTTTTAGGAGAGAACTGTTGTCACATTCTTGTCTGATACAGGATTCTAACTGTTCAGCAGTCCTGGGTCTTCTTTGTTGTATTTGTTTTTCAAGATGTGCCAAATATTTTCACCTGGTGAAACATCTGGAATGCAGTCAGGTCATTTCAGCATGTAGACTCTTCTACCATGAAGCCATTATGTTGTCATAGATGTGGTTTAGCATTATCCTACTGAAATATGCAAGGCCTTCCCTGAAAAAGTCATCTTGCCTTGTCCCTTGTGCAGAGATTTCCCCAGATTCTCTGAATATTTTGATGATATTAAGTACTGATATATATATAGTCTTTGCAATTTTATGTTTTATAAAATAGAATTTGTAGACACACTTTTGACAGATTGGTGAACCTCTGCCCATCTTTACTTCTCAGACACTCTGACTCTCTTAGATTCTCTTTTTATACTCAATCATGTTACTGACCTGGTCTATTGTTTATACAATATAGTTATTTGAAAATCATTATATGTTGAGGGGCAAAAAACATAAAATGGTTTGGACATGAAAATGCAAAATCAAACATAAAAACACACAACTGTTTGGGTGATAGTTTACTGAACATAAGTTGACCACCGTATTTGTCTCGCTTCATCCAAATGCCTGCATTTATAGCAGTCGTTCGTGAGTCTCCTCCAGCATGATGATGTTTTATGTGATCAATCAAACACGTTCCTCAAATCAATCAGAATGTGACTGTAGCTGATCTCAGAAATAAAGAATCAAAACTTCACACCCCTTCACCTACAATGCCCAAAGCTGCATGTCCACCTGTTATACAAACACTGAAGTTAAATGAGGGTCAACAAAGCCTTGAATGGGCAGTGTAATAGAGAAAAGATATTCACTCACCGGACCACCAAATCAAACAAAACAAAAACCCCCTACAGAAACTGCATCAATCCCTAGCAGTGCCTTTGGGGCCACCAGACTTTATTTTTGGTGGCCTACTTTGAAGACATTCAATATCCACATCCTTCCATTTCTATTCTTAGTAGCAATATCAGTCTACCACTTCAGGTGCACCAAAGGCAGGGTCCAACCCATGTTTCAGCCCTGGTGGAGAAGAGGGTCAGCTGCAGGTCGACCCATACAGAAAGACCTCTGACATGGATTTAACCCACATCACTATGTCGGTCTGAAGGTGGTATGAAACACGTGTGTGGAGGATGCACTGAATTCTAATAAACGATTCGTCATGAAAGCAAACACACACAAGACCCAAAGATTTTATTACTCCTGGGTTGACAGCACAAAGCATTTCACTCGCACTGATAAAAATACACACACTCGCTCCGTGTCACTCCAGTCTTCCTTTAACCTTGTCTGGAGTCTCTGTGCACTTGATCAGGTTGACGGTCCCGTCTTCAGATGCTGCAGCGTGCCTCTTGCGTCAGCTCGGTGCTTCTAACAGGAACAAGAAGAAGAGAAGGGCTGCAGGCAGTGAAGTGTATTCTGGGAGGAATGTCAAGGGTGCAACCTTGAGTGTTTGCATTTGATCACTTGTTTTGGGCCATATTCCATGCACAAAGGTCAGCAAGTCAAATTAATAAAATGGGACTTCAAACACAGGAAATAAGGAACCGGATCGCCACCTGACTGACAGAAATGGATGTTTATATAGAAAAACTAAGTTATATACCTTAAAATTTCAGACAGAAATATGATAAACGGTTCTTTTTTCCATCACAAATATAAACACAAATAATGGAACTATGAACAGAATTTTAAAAAGTTGAAGCTCATGTATCAAAACTCCAAACACAGTCCTGCAAAACTCTGAACACAAATTGTATCATTTAACACACTGTGTTCACCTAAAAACACTGACCTTCAAAATGCAACACCCTGATTACCAGTCTCACTCATGTTGCACCTGTGTGAACTCAGCTGGAAGAACACTTCAATCACATGTCAGAGTATAAAAGATGATTCACGTACAAATGACGAATGCAATGTGATGACATCCATGCAGATGAATGTTGAATGGTTCCATCATGCCAGGCACTGTGATCTGCATCACAGAGTGACCTGTTGATCTGCCTCATTGCATTTAGCAGTTTAATGCAAAGACAAATTTTGTTCCCTTTCTGTATCTGTGGATTGATTTTCTGCAATTGACCAAAACAAGATAAAGAAAAGTTATTTCCACATACTTTGTATGCATTTGAATATGAAGTAAAAACATACACAAACACTTCTGATGGTAGTGTTTTGAATTTATCACATTAGTGTGCGTTTGATGATCTGTGAGACATAAGCTTATGACAGATGTGTGCATTGTTATGGTGGAAGCAAAAGGTTTTTAGAAGACAGAAGATGGTTTTGAGTGTTGTGTTTCAATTTGCAACAGTATTGTAAAGCTACCTGTTTGGAGGTGCAGAAGCTTCATTGAGAGCTACAGACATTCTTATTCTTCGCTTTGAAATGTCGAGGGCATGTCCCAAGAAACGGCCAGCTACTAGTACACAAGTCAGGGTTTTAACATCTGATAAAAGGCAGCAAAATGGCTACCTGAGCTATTCAATGATTTTGTCTATATATACATATAAAACCCAACTGATTTTATGTTGTAGCTGTTACCTCTGCTGTGATAAATCTTCTACAGGGTCCAGCCTCCTCTGTCCTTACAGAGATGTCTGAATTCTCTGAGACCAGTCAACTCGCTTCTGTTGAGCTGTGACATCTAGACTGCAAGCACCTAGAGTGGGGCTCATGGGAAATTGTGTTCTTTAAAGGCTGCAACAAAACAAAATATTGGATAAACAATGACCTTAGGTCGCCTTTTAAAAAACTCTTCTTCTTATTCAACACTTGTTTCAAGTTGCACATGTTGTTGAAAAAGGCTGCATGAAAGGCTGTTGTTTCAGTTATAAGTTATACAAATTTCAGTGGGATATTGAATGGGTTTTGGTTCTGTTTTCATTTAGATATTACGGAATGATTTATACTGACAGTGGTCCCAGTACATCATCAAGTTTCCCATCTGGCCCATACTAAATAAATAAATAAAAATAATATAATAATTTAACGGTCAAACTCCACAATAGCTCACATCCACACATCCATATTTTAGAGGAGACTGTGAGCTCTTCTTTGCTCATGGGAAGGGTACCAACAAATTTTACCTTTCTAGCTAACCCTAGTAAGCTGTTTTTCGTTCTTCAAGCATGAATCTGCTGTGGATTTAAGTAATTTTTCACTGAAATAACACAGTGAGCAGCTTAAAGTCCTGTCGCCTCCTGTAAATACCCAGGCAACATCTAAGCTTGCACAGCATGTGCTGTATTTACCTGGCACAGTCAACATATGTAAATAGACATCTGGTTGCCTCTACGTTAACAGCATCACTTCAAGGGAAAGGCATCCGTTTCAGCATCCTCCATCCTGTCCTGCCAATTTATAGCACTCGACAAATATGTTTGTGCAGAAATTTACCACACAAACACAAATGGTGACTCATGAACAACCTGCTCAGCATCCTTTCAAACAGAGCTGCATGTGTTTAAAGAGCAACAAGAAAAAAAAACAACAAAAAAACAAAAATCTCCATTTTGTTGGTAATGTTTTTAGGCTTGTTGCAGCCAGCTTGAAAAAGAATCCATCCTGCCTATTCACGGGCAGAAAGGTTTGGGTGGTGTTTCATAACTGGAATACTGTGTCCACACACAATCACGGTATAAAATACAAAATCAAAAAGAAGAGGATTGGAGGGCGAACTGAAAGACCCTGCTGTATCACGTACATGTGAATAGACTTACAGTAGCATGTCGCAGTATCTGATGTCCTTTGTATTGAGCGTGCAAACACAATCTCAATGTCATTTCTCTCACACGTTTAAGGACTCATAAGCAGATAAGTGACTTTTAGACACTTTTCTTCATTACATACATGACGTGACAGGCGTCCACATCTCATCTCCACCCAGGATCTGGTCCTGTGTATCTTTGTCAGCTTGTCACTTCTGCCAGAAAATTAATTTCAAGCAATGATGAAACTGTAAAAGTACAAGAAGCCTGGTAATGGAGAAGAAGTAAAATTAAATACCGTGAGAAAGAATGACAGAGACGGAGAAAAATAGGGAGTGTGTCCTAATTAAGATCTCATCCACGTTAATTCATCTGGGCCTCATTAGAGGGACCCATGCAGACAATACCCCGCCTTCGTTCTGGGAGAAACCTGGCAGCTGCTACCACAAGAAATCTTTTAATTGATTTTGAAGCCACAGCTTTGTTGTGACAATGCATCACCATTTCAGGAGAATTTAGTGTGCAGTCGCAGCACAACCCGATTGACAGGTGTGTTGAAGGGTTATTGTTGGCATCCCCCTAATGAAGCGCCAATTAAACCCAAAAGAAGGATCAACACAAGCTGGAAATTAAACCTGTTTTAGTATGAGCAGTTGTGTAAAGCTTGCCTGCATTTGGTGGATTCAAATTGAAGTGAGATTAAACTGGATAAAAAGTAACAACTCAGGTTTTAATATGATGGTATTTGATGTATACCCGCAGCATAACAGGCTAATTTAGATACCAGATGGTTTGACACAAAAAATGGTATCCTCACATTCCTCCTTTTTTAATTCCATTTTCTGTATACAGAATACAAAGAATTTCACGTCTTATTTCACACACACACACAGAAAATAAAGCTTGAAATTTACTTAGAGTCCACCATTTGCCAAGGACCTGCCACCATCTTCCTTTGCTTCCTGTTTATGTTTATATAGTTCTATGTAATAAAGGTGAAAAAGTCCTAATCAATGTATAACTCAGATCACTTTGTACCCAAACAAAGCTTGAGCTTTAAGAATAATTTGTACACTCTGTGGCTTTAAAATATGATATTTATAATAGCATGAATAAACATGGAGGAGGAAACACTTCTACAAATATTTCAAACTCAACTCGACCAACAACCTTTCAGCCTCCCGTATGGATGGAATACCTCCAGATTTTCTTAAAGTTTTGCTGCTAATAAAAACTTCACTGTAGCAAACTTCTTTACATAGCAAAGGTCTAATCTTCACATCCTCACTTCCAGCGGGGTATTTCAATGTCAAACTGCTATTTCTTACTATGTATAACTCCTCTGTGTAATCCGTTTGTGGAGTATTTCTCGCATTTCCATGCACATGAAGACATCTCCTCAATTACAGTATTTAGTTAGACAGTGCTGTATAATAAAGGCAGGCTTTGACAAAGTTGAATATTTTTGAGCTGTGCGCCACACCACTGCAGATGCAGTCCCCTTATACTTCCTCCTTTTTAGCCTCCCTTTTCGTTTCACCCCACAGCCAGTCAAAGGCGCTCTGAAGTGACGGCAAAGGCAAATATGAAAAGAGTGAGTGTCCTCCGTGAAGAGGAGTCTTTTCATTGTGGCTATTCCCCAGTTTTGCCTTGCCTCAGGCCTGCATGGCACTCTACCTCCAGCTGGCAGCCTGCTATGTCGCATGCTTTATCCAGGAGAGACAGATTATGTTATAATGCTTTGAAGAGGTAGCGTGTCAAAAGCACAAAACAGGAGCACTTCTCTTCCCAGCCTGCCACCATGACATAAATACTAATGTGGTTAAAACGAAAGGACAAAAACATGGCTTTACTCTGTGTGAGGAAGTCAACTGGCTCTGAGCACATATAGGGAAACTCGACAAAACTGTCTTCATTTCAGTCTGTTTATATCAACCTTGTTCATTTTCCTTCTTGATGTGGTTCAGATTGTCTTACCCCACTCTACCCTGATCTTAGATAGTATCTTCACCTTCTGACCGAACATACCTGATCCAGGTGATCAGCTGAGTAGAGCAGAGAACCACCAACCTAGCGAACTCTGACATGGTGAGAAAGAATAAAGAACCAAAGCAGGGCCCACAGCTAAAAATGTGATTTGAGGGCATTAGATTATGCAGACAAATGTGTGAAAGATGAGCAGAACCCAACTCAGCAAATCTTATTCAAACCTCTGAGAGAATGCTCTATGGAAATTAGTTTGAACTCTAACTCAGACTCATGAACTGACTTCAGAGATGAATTCATGTTTCCCTTAGGTTTTCCTGGCAACAACGTACTCCCACAATATTACACTGCCACCACCATAACTATCTGTAGCCATTATGTTCTTTGTTTTCGGTTTTAGTTTAAACTAAATCTTTATAGTAATTTAGACAATCCTTAATGTTCTTCTGTGTTAGCTGTTTTTACCTCAACACTCTTCCATTGATTTAATTTTTACCCAGTCTCTATTAGATTTGCAGAACCTTGGATGCTTTTCTTTGAATCTTTTGACTTCCTGGATCAATCGTCATCGTGCTCTTGGATGAATTTTCTAAGGCTGAACACCTCTCACATCTTCCAAGTCTTCTCCTTTTGTGTGTTGTGTTTCACTAACTTCATTTTAATGTTTTCTTTTTTGACAACAAGTGATGTCTATGGCACAAATGAATAACGTAGTTAAGGTTCAAAATTGGTGGACATTAGGGTGAGTAGAGGCAATTCATCACTGCTTTTAGTCTTTACAAGGGCGTTGTTATAGAATAGACAATGAGTGGCCTTACTTTTAAAGTGACTGCTTTTGAGAATTGATACTTGAGCAGTAGTCATGTTTGCTTTAGAGCATGGAGCTCAGGCTCTGTGGTGAGACACCACTGTCCTAGAAGAGGGCAAACTAAAGATTTTATTTTGCAGAGATCAATAAAACATCACAATACTAAAGAGAACCAATACAGAACTTTTGTGTGACACCCTGCAGTCTTAGTACAAGATTATACAGGCAAACCTTTTCATCTTCTCATGGTCAAAACCTAACATTAGAGAATAGCTGCTAGTTACCCTGTTTAGTCCATTTGTCAGTATTTCGGGAATGGATTTACTTTCTTCAAAGACCAACTGATGGTTAGTTTGAAACTGAATTTAAAACAGCAGCTCTGACTTATGAAGGAAAGGGAAACTTTGTCTAGGGGGACCCAGAAACTTCTAAAGTAACTGCAACATCAAATCTGTAAGAAGTACTGAGAAGCATTCATGAGCTCCCTTCAAAGTCCTATGCAAATCACAAACAGGCCTTCAAAAATCCCAAACTCCAAGAATATGTCCCAAAATAAAAAATTTCAAGGCCTTCTGAGGTTTAATTGGTTAATGACTGACAGATATTCAAGATCCCAAATAAGGTATAATCATAAATCAGATTTTAGAAAATCAGAACAAGCCTTTCAATTTGACAAAATCAACCTTCTGGCATTTTAGGCAGTCATCCACCATCACATAATAAAAAATTCAACACAATAAAAAAAGAGAAATAAAATAATTTATTTTTATACAGATGACTTGGTATATTTAGTCAACTCCCCTAGAAGTGGAACTATGGAACTGAATTATTTTTTTAAATATTCAGATGAAAGAAATATACACAGGACTGAAAAAGCTTAAATCTTCAGGTACATGTTTAAGTGCATTTAATACAGTAAAGAATCGACCACTGACGTTTGAAGCTCAAAGAAAAAAAAAAAAACAAGATTACTGAAACGTCAGATATACAAGCGGGGAAAAAACAAATAGCAAGAAAAAGAAAAGAAAACAGACTAAGTATAAAACATATTTATCAAGAATAAATATATACACTGATGCAGCATCCCTTCTTGAACTTAGACACAGACACGACATAGAAACACTAAACACAGAACGCAGATGGGCAGACAGGGAAGAAGACTATGTGCTTTTATTTTTCTCAAATAAATCTCTTAAATGTTCAAATAGAAGCTTTATAAAAGCTGGAAGCTATTATAGGTTAACATTAAGAAGGTGGGTTAGTCACAATGAGTAATATTGTTATATTAGGTGAAATTAAGCATATCCCACTACAATAAAATATCAAATGTCAGTTAATATAATAAAAACAAAGGCATGACACAGTACAAGGCAAGCGTGTTGAACCTTGTAACATTAACTAGTGCATAAAACCCACCATTAGCTTAGTAACCTGCATTTGTTTCCTTGCTATTTTTGATACTTTTAACCTGCATAGACATAAAGCAACTATCCAACCACAACCAGCAGCCATGGACATCAGGAAGTTTAACTGGAGGATGAGATGTATTATACTTGCTCTGTAGTTAATATTAACATTTATGGAAAATGGTGGCAAGTTAGGAATCTGAACAGAAATCCTGTTTCTTTAAAATGTAACAAAATGTCTGGTAAAGTATATGAATGAGAAAACAACTAATCACAATAATGACTAAAGATAATCAATAAACAAATGCAGAGTGTCCTTCATTTTCTAAAGGTAAGGTGAACCTTACCAGAACCAGTGGTAATTACACACCTGTAGCCCGTGAGCGTGTTGTAGTACCGTTCCAGTTAGCTCCTCAAATCAAGCCTTTTGGGTATGTTTTAGAAGATGCAACAAACTGCTCCATCAGATGTGAGATAATATTCTCATTAAGATAGGCCTTTTTGGTTAAAACCCATTTGGGTTTAGCAGGGGTTCAGCTCAGGAAGCAAAATACCATTTCTTCTGTGTTTGTAAGGTCTGTAAAGAGCTCCAGTACGAACGAATGCAAAGTTTGCCATACTTCACTTGGAGCTTAGACTGTATACACAGACCTGACCAGTCTCATCCTGCTGTTTGGGTCAGTCAAGGCTACGGAGGTGAAAAACATGGGTCAGCACAGCATCTCAGAAGAGGTGGGTGGACGAGCGACTGAACGTGTGGTACTTCCTCTCAAACACGGAAGAGAGATTGACCATGGAGGGGGAATGACGTGCCTGTCAATAGAAAAGATAGGAATGAATACGAATTTTTATTTTTAGTAAAGAAGTTGAAAAAAGTAGGTTAGAAAAACCCAACTTCAATACCCAACTGTGTTGTTAAAGGATAACTTTAGTTTTATTACAACTCTAATTTCTTCTCTTTATTAATAGCAGGTTTGTACTACATCGCTAACAGGTAAGTCTGGTAGTTTAAGTGAAATTGAATGGCAATTTATCATCAGGCAACAAATAAGTGACCTCAGAGTAATTATTGTGATAGTGTAATTGTAAGGGGCCTTGAGCGCTCCAGTTTGGATTAGATAATTTAACTAAACCAGAGTGTCTGACAAAAATAGGTTGTAACAAACTAAAACATATCCTTTAAACTTTCCACAACACCCAAATACTTATCAAGAGTGTGTATTACTGCTCGGAACAACAAAGTATGAGTTCACATGTCAATGTACATTAGCACGACACTTACATAGTGACCACCTTACTTAGGGAAACCAGGTTATACAGGTAATCTGGGAAGTAGTAAATCCACAAACATGCAGCAGATGAGCAATCAGATTTTCCTCTACCTCTAACTTACTTGACTCACAGACTGCATATAAAAAAAAGTAGTGGAAAGTGACCTTTTCCCTCCCCAACAGAGCACTTTGTGTTCAGTTTTAGTCTGATTATAGTTTAAATTCGTAGAAGCGTCACTCCATGTAATGATCTGTCCTTTGATCCGCAACTTTTCCTGTCTGAGATCATAGCAAGGTTACTTTTTGATCATTCCATTCTCTCATTGTGTAGCAGAACTCGCAGAGTTGGACTGTTCACTCACTAACGGAGAACGTGACCTGGGTTTAGACAGTCGTGAGAAAGCTTAGTTTACGCTCCTTATGTTTTGCTACAATAGTATGCATGTGTGTCCCATCACAAATCTTGTTACATGTGTACACGGTAAGGATGGGCAACGATTTTCAAAATTTCAAATAGTCACGCAACTATGGTTGTGTCTTTTTTGGGTGAGAGGTTACATGATAGTTGAGAAATCACCCTACAAGAATATCAACTATACCTGGGTTACATCAGTACAAGTAAGCATTCTGTTTGTTAAGCAGGTTTTTACTGAGCCACTCAACTCCAGAGTCCCAACATAATGTACATTTAAAAGCCTGCACAACCAGACAGATTGTCACATGAGACGCTGCATACAGCCGGTTGATTTGAGCTCTAGCCTCATTTTAATTACTGAATGCAAAAGACAAATGCTGTTACTAGCCTTTCTGCATTCCAAGTCAAACCTTGGCATTGAACTAAGTGAGACAGTTAACCTTTGCCAACATCACATTTCAGGACACTTCCACCTGGCTTTTACACACACACACACACACACACACAGAGGCACAGCCTCTCTCTTTCCTCTTATTTGAGTCAGCAGGCAACAGCAGCTAGTGAATGGCGACCTTGATTACGTGTTAGCAAGTGGAGTTAGAGGGTTTCAAAAACACAAAGCATGATTAAGGCTGAATGAAGAGTTTAACGGGCTGCTTTCACTGAAGAGGAAGACCAGGTCAAGGGCACCACTGGTTACCAAGCAAACATATCAAACCCTCATTAAACACCTGCTTGCCTGCTAATTTGACACTTGTTTCGTACTTGAGTGCATGAAAATATCTCCGTTTGAGATTCGGTCAGACCTTTAAAATTATCCCAGTTCTAAGGTTATATTGCCAGTGTCATGCAGAGGTATTCTCACTATTAACACTGAAGCTTGTCTGGATGTGGTTTTTAATGCACTTTACTGCAGAATTCTGACTATAAAACAGGAGGTACAGCAACACATCATGGAGGAACATCCAGTAGGAGGCAGAGCTATACAATTGATATAATGGCAATCTCAATCTCAGTGTGACCACATAACAATAAAATAAATTTCAAGCAGAAATAACTGATGTAATGTAAAAAAAAAAAAAAAAAAAAATGCAGAATTCACCAAGTCTAGGAACAGTCCTGGTCACTGAAAACATACCATTAAAGACAACCACAGATGCCAAAAATAAAGTAAACAGGACTGCAGCTGACTGTCTTAGTGCGGTCTGTTTTGTCTGGTGAGAACACGCCAAACCAACCACACAAAAGCAACAGAAAAATGACCAACCCATGTAGTTTAACATACATGGTACACATCTGACCAATAAGCAGAGAGGATGCTCTCACATGACATCTCACATGCATTTCAGTCGGATTGGATTTCTGTGTGAAGATAAGCCGAACCAAGTAAAAGAAGTTTACAAATTTCTCAAATGATTCAAATCACAGCAAAAGCAGCAGCTGTGAAAACGGCCTGAGAGAGACACAATTTAGTTACTAACATTAGTGTACGACACATTTGACTTTTAAGAGGTTTAACAGGCAGCTATATTTAGGTGTTCACAAGATTAGAGAGTACAAAATTGAGGGCAAAATTGTCTATGCTTAAAATGTTGTGTATACTAGTAATGAAGAATTGTGTGATTAATAATCTTTAAGTAGGTAACACCATAATTCTGGTATATCAAACCCTATTTGTTAAGCATGAATTCCTTTCAGACAGGTAGAGCAGTGTTCATTCAACTGAGCAGTGGTTAAATGGCTGAGATGAATGTAGGACACAATGTGCTCAGCGACTCAGTTGTCACAAACTTAAATATAGGACAGATGACCTGCCACCAATCATTAAAGCTCAGATGAGAAGTCACCCTAAGCTTGCATGAATACATTGACATTTAAATTTGAGCGAGCCATTTTTGTGTAACCTTGCCAAAACAGAGTGTATAGCATCCAAAATTAAAGGCATGGCCTGACATTTGGATCCTTACTCTTGCTCAGCTGGTATTTATGGTATTCAAATTATTTCTAACAGAGCTAACACTTAAGATGACTTAAAGTTAGTTTAAACTTAGTAACACTTAATTTGGATGATTAATAAAAATTGCATTATAATGCTGATGGATCTGCTTGTTTTCAACAGTAATCTGGTAAACACCAGGTCAGTAAATGACGACATGACCTTAAGGGAGCCTTTTCTCTTAAGAAATAGCAGACTACACACTGGATAAAACTATATGTGCCACCTTTTGAACATGCCCTATTATTTATAACAGCCACCCAGTGAATATGCCCAGCCACCACCAATTAGCAACCTGGGTCATTCATAGGTTTTCCAAATCAACCCCTAGAATCTCCACCCTTTACACTTGAGCTAATCTCAAAAGGGGAGAAATATTCCATCCACGCTATTCTAATGTTTTTAGCCCTCGTATCTAACCTCTGGAGGTCTGTTGTGAAGCAAACCCTTATGAATCTCAAACATCATTGTTCCGGGATCTCAGCTTCTCAGGAGTTGATTTGGGACTACAAATGCACCAGTGGTGAATGCATGTTAAAAGCAAGAATGAATGTGAGGTTAAAGATATCACTGGTGCACACCTTCAAACTACACAATAAGAATGTTTGCTCACATGAGAGTCCAGAACTGAGCTTAGTGATGGATTAGAGCAGAGTCTCCCTGCGAGGACTGGTCAAGACAACTTTGCGTGGGTCCAAGGGGACTTGGGGGTCTCTGCATGAATCTGAAAAGGTCCTCTCTTTGGCATTAAAACGTAGATGAGCCACTGACTTTGGCTGGAACCCTGCAGAGGGTAGGTGCCTGGACATGTTTTGGCTAGATTTTGACTGGGAGCTTTTAGAGTTGAGCTGAGTGGACTTTTGTATGGCATGAATGGGAGTGGAGGTGGACTGTGGGGAAGTGTTGATGCTTGAATTAGGTTGTGCTGGTGGGGTCAATAATGAAGCATTAGAGATGGACTTGATTTCTCCAGTACTAGGACAATAGTGGGGGCCAAGTCTTTGTCTTTCAGAGGCAGCACATGGACCAGGGCTATGGACAGGCTTTTGGGCAGGGCTGCAGGGGGTACGCATACAGACAGGGAGTCTGGCTCTAACAGGAGGGTGGTCCAGAGAGTTAGAGCGCTGCACCACTGCGCTGCTCTTGCCAGAATCACTCAGACTGAATGTGGAGGCAGAGCGAGACATCTAGAGTACATAATAGAACAGAGGGACATAAAAAATTGATTTACATAGTGTATCTAAAAAAGCTTTAAAAAGGACAAGACTGTAAATGCAATAACAAAATACAAAGAAAGGAGAACTCATCATAAAGTTGAGAAAGAAGAGAAACACAATCACAGTGTTTAACAAAACAGTAACAAAGAGATGTTCTAAACACAGTTTAGAAAAACAATGTACAAATAATAACGTATAGTGTTAAAGGGGCATTACACAGCAAACTATTTCAAAAATACAAATGTATCAAAGCAATAGCTGTGCAGAGTTTGGAGTGATGGAGTCCAACTGGTGTTATGCAACAGCCAGATACATCAAGGCCATATGAAATATCAACAAATGATAGATGGCTAGTGAGGTTTCTAATGTGACATCAGGTAAATTACACATCAAAGTATTGTTATGTTCCATAAAGTAGATGTTGTAGTGGCTGGGTATTTAGAAATAGTTCAGCTAGAGACAGGGTATTATACACACTCACTGATTATGGCTGATTAAAATTTGTAAAATGCAAAGTAGTTAAAAGTTTGCACACCACAGGAAACACTGTTAAAAACTTACCATGTTAAAAACCACAGGCCAAATAACTAACTTGTGCAGGCCAGTCATGTCCGATGTGGTGGCCAAAACAAAGAATCATGTGGCTTATATTTGGAAAAACCTCTATTGCTGCTAATGATGTGCTAAAAATTTGCTATTAGCTTTCCTCATGACTGTTGTTACAGTCAGCAGGTTAAGGGCAGAACAAGAAAACCCAATAAATGATGAATTTTTGTTTTTACAAATGATTTTAGGGTGTAGTGCCCCTTTAAATATGGGTTTATTAGAAAACTGTGACAGTCAAAAGTGTCTTGTTTCAATCAGAAAGAGACAGACAGCTAAACCCTTCTGCTTTTCCCTGCCAGAGGCATCAAATACAAAATTACTTTTCATATTACCTCTTTATAACACACTATTTACTATTTTGCATGTTTTTTACATGTTAATTCATGAAAAACACTGTGTATACAAGTACAATTTCCCCAGTCAGGGTGTATTTTATCTTCTGGTTCTCTTTAGTTAAGTTTGTTGTAGCAGCTGTGCTGAAATTCTTTCCTCAGTTAATGTATGTATTGCTGTGACTCACTTGCTCTACCTTTATTAAAGGCAGTGCCAAAAATTGAGTCATTTAAAAACAAAGCACATATTGTCTCAACTGTTGTCTATTGTTGGAGTTACCTGGGGCCTTTAACATCCACATAACAAGGACCACCTTTCAGAAATGTTTCAGCATACTTTTTAGTAAACTGAAGAAGCAGTTAACTAACAGATCTGACAAACAATGATTTCCTCAGACCAACAAACAGAGACTTACAGCCAGTGTGGAGCTGCTGCCAATGTGGTTTTCACAGTTCTGGCCTTTCTCATCTGGAGTGTTGTTGGCCAAGAACGCCCTCTGGATCACACGCTTCGGGGTCTTCGTGAAAGAAAATGCCCTTGTCACCTAGCAAACGCACATCCAGACAATGTCAATTATGTTTCTTTTGTTTTATCACAACAGGATACAAACACTGTGGCATTCAACAAAACATGATATGAACCAACTGCATAAGTTCAAAAAAAGACATCAGACTCTAGGGAATTTCAAAGTTTATAGGCCAAGGACCTTCTGCATTCTGCAACGCGTCTGCAGAAAAGCAGAAAAAAAATGGAGAAGCTAATTTGGAGGTGTCCAAGTCCCCCGACCTCGATAACACTATTTTAAAAACAAAACAGGTCATAAACAGAAAAGTCTTGATTTGGAAAGACATTTATAACAACATGGGAATAACATGTCAGGGTACAGGAGTAGCTCCTGAGTGAGCCTAAACTCACCCAATTCCAAGTGTTTTAGGATTTCATAGGCTTACAATCCATTTTTTGCCCTAGCTCTTCTACAGAGTTATGGCCAGAACTTTTGCTGATTTACAGACAAATAAATTATACTACCACTACCTGCTCATTACTTCCTGTAATTTTTTTTGGTTGCCTAGTAACTGGCAGCCACAATTTGCACGTTTCAATCCTATCTGAAAGAAACTTTTGACTTAGAGGACTAGCATTAATCCTCGGGTAACCCTGCCAGCATAGAGTCGAGATATTACCCCTACTTTCCACGGAGGCGTCATGAAAGCAACGCCTGTTTAGCCTTCTCCAAAGCATGATTTATCACTGAGAGCGAGGAAAAGTGGATCATTGTGTGTCTAGCTTCTCTGAGGGTATGTGCATTTTACCAGGGGAAAGGAGGATATGTACTTAACACTAATCAAACATAAATTTATCTAATATTTGCTTTTTTTATTGTTAAAACCATATTAGTCCTCATAATTTATTTGCTTGTATGTTTGACACACAAAAAAACTCTTGCCTACCACTGATTGCAGCACAGCAGAAGAGATGTGCAAAGAGAAGTAACCAGCCCTGGGTGCATTCAGTCAACCAGTTACAGACATAACAAGGGACTTTTAAACTTAACTTTTTATTGTAAAAATTATTGATTCTTAATCAGTCCATCATGTCTTTAATTCCTGTTCGTCTCATCTGATCTGTGCAGTTTGACGCGCCTTCTGTTGCGTATTGTTAGCAAAGCACCGAGCCAGGCTGCTAATGACGCTGATGCTGCTCGATCCAGTGTAAATAGGGGCTAGCTTTTGTGATAACCTATTGAGAACAAGTAGTCATCAATTTAAGGGGAGACTCCACATCTTCTCTCTCATCTCATTTCATCTTTTTCTGCTTATCCGGGGGCCGGGTCGCGGGGGGAGCAGCTTGGGCAGAGATGCTCAGACTTCCCTCTCCCTAGACACTTCCTCCATTTCTTCCGGGGGAACACCTAGGCGTTCCCTGGCCAGCCGAGAGACATTGTACCTCCAACGTCCTGGGTCTTCCCCGGGGCCTCTCCCCGATGGGACCTCCCCTGCGAGGCGTCCCGGAGGCATCCGAAACAGATGCACAAGCCACCTCAGCTGGCCCCTCTCAATGCGGAGGAGCAGCGGCTCTACTCCGAGCTCCTCCCGGGTGACTGAGCTCCTCACACCATTTCTAAGGGTGCGCCCAGCCACTCTGCGGAGGAAACTCATTTCGGTCGTTTGTATCCGTGACCTTGTCCTTTCGGTCATGACCCAAAGCTCATGACCATAGGTGAGGGTAGAAACGTAGACTGACCGGTAAATCAAGAGCTTTGCCTTTTGGCACAGCTCCTTTATCATCACGACGGGCGGGTACACCAACCGCATTACTGCTGCCCATGCACCAATCCGTCTGTCAATCTCATGATCCCTTTTTCCCCTCACTCCAGGTTGGGGGGGAGATCTTGCCTCAAGTGGAGGAAAGATCCCCCCCCCCAACCTGGAGGGTGCAAGCCACCTTTTTTCGGTTAAGGACCATGGCCTCGGACTTGGAGGTGCTGATTCTCATCCCAGCCCCATCACACTCGGCTGCAAACCGCCCCAGTGCCTGCTGAAGGTTCCTGTTCGATGAAGCCAACAGGACATCATCATCTGCAAAAAGCAGGGATGAGATCCTGTAGTCCCCAAACCGGATTCCCTCCAACCCCTGGCTGCGCCTAGAAATCCTGTCCATAAAAATAATGAACAGAATCGGTGACAAAGGGCAGCCCTGTCGAAGTCCAACATGCACCAGGAACAAGTCTGACTTACTGCCGGCAATGCGAACCAAGCTCCTGCTCCGGTCGTACCCTCTTAACAGAGGGTCCGGAAATGCTAATGACGCCTACTGAGAACAAGTAGTCATCAATTTAAGGGGAGGCTCAACGTCTTGCTAGTAATAAAAATGCTGAAATGAATGAAATGTTTTGTGCCTAATTCAGTGTCTGTGTAATTCAAAAGTTGCTTGCTTATTTACAAAGCTCACAGTCTGGACCACAGTTTATTGACTCAGTCTTAACGAAGATTGTAACCAAATAAACACATTCAGTCATTGTGAGCTTAGTTTATTAACTTTTATTCTATATTAGATAAATAAATGATGTTGACAATCAGTCTGTCTTTCACGGCTGTTAACTGCTGCGTCAGTTGAACAGTCATAATGGATGGCAGTAGATCTAGCCAAGTGAAAAAACAGAACTGTGGCAGCAGTGAATGAAACTAGTTTCACGCTGTTTTAGTGTCCATTCCATCATAGATGGATTTCTAGTTAGGTAACTTGAGAGAAAAATTGGA
This sequence comes from Helostoma temminkii, assembly GCA_900302695.1. Taxonomy (NCBI): domain Eukaryota; kingdom Metazoa; phylum Chordata; class Actinopteri; order Anabantiformes; family Helostomatidae; genus Helostoma; species Helostoma temminkii. Next base: position 84,374 of record OMLM01000637.1, read on the forward strand.
ATCTTCAAAGTTAAGGGCATTGTGAATCATTGTTAAGAGTTCAGTCCTACAAGGAAGAACACATGGCTTCTTACATTGTCTATGATATAATGATCCACCCTAGAAAAAGACTTTGTTTGGATGGTTAATCGTGTGACTGATTATTTTGCCTTTACCTTCTTTGAAGTCTTCTTAATAGCCCTGGAAGCTTTGCTCAGGGTGCTGTCCATATCCTTGGTGCTGACCTGAAGAGAGTCTGGGTCTGTACACTGAATCATGTCCTCCTGATTACAAAACAGACACAGCCTCAAACTCAACGTGGTAAATCATAACCTGAAGTGTGCATTTCATGTAGACAGTGGAACACATGCAATATATTTTCATGTCAAAACAGTTACAAAAAGAAGATGTGCAGTAGGATTCACAGTCTTCATTTCTCTCTCCACCTCACCCTGCAGTGGGCTGTTTTACAAGCAGGCCTCTATCTCATTGGTATTCACATTACAGCGCTGACCCAGTGAAAACAGCATTAGGAATGCTGAATGTGAGGCAGCAGGCAGACCAGAGCATCAAAACGCCCTCTGCTGTTTGCTCTGCTAAATACAGTCAGCAGTTTGCCTCCAGTGGGATCAGTAATGAAGTTTAATCAGCCAATAATAGGTTTGTTTTCCACCATGTCTGCTCAAGCATTGATGAATGAGGTTAACAATTATCTATGAGCTTTAGTCTGTGAGTAATTGATGCAGACAGACTGGTCTGGTTAATGAGTACCAAGGTCGACTCAAGTCAAATATGACTGTGTATCTTAGTTTGCAAGTGTGAGTAGGACTTAAGAAGAGAGGACTGCCAGTCTCTTTTTTGTGTGTGTGGGAAGGTTCTTACCGCATCAGCCCTGCAGATGGTGTTGGCGACATGGCGGCAAAGTGTCCGCAGCCAGACACTTTTAACGGTTTCCTCTCCAGCCAGTTGAAAGCTGAACAACAAGTTCTCATGTTCAGTGGGAGGGCGGACCACCAAGGCAAAGGCATTAGCACAATCTGAAGGAGGACAGTTAAAGAGTGAAAGCCAGTGAGGAGAATGCAATACAGAGAATTAGAGAACAGCATGAGGAAGATTGAAGAAGGGGTGTTGGACAAGGAGAGGTGAAACACATTGAAATAACAAAAACATGGAAGACAAATCAGCTTCAGTGCTTTGCAGTTCCCTGTGAAAAGACTCCAGTTGTCTCTGAACAGTGTGTTCTAACATCAAACTACAGGGAAAGAGAAAATGGAGAGAACACCAAACTAACAGCTACTGAAAAGGGAATCTGGATTGCTGTCAGATCTGAAGGTACAGAGTGCCTCACAGTTCAGGTCTTCAATCCTCAATTCATTGTGGTCTTCATATGGGTAGGTCATGGTTAGAAAGAAATGAATCAGGCATAATTTAGGCCACTAACAATCTGTTGCCATTAACTGAAAAGCACATTTAACTAAGATCTTACGGTTGTCACTGTATGTCACAGGGGTGGAGTATAAAATACTGTAATAGCCATGCAGGTGTCAGTGCCCAGTGTGTTACCCTCTGTGTCTTGCAGGTCCAACACTCTTCTAATCTGGGAGAGCGGCATCAGTGCAATGTGTTTGAGTGGTGGCGGCGGTCTTGTCTGTCCCAGTGGACTTTTAAAAGTGTTGATCACTTTGTGTCGCTTCCTTGCAATCTGCCGGGCGCACGCACACACACACACACGCACACACAGACACAGACAAAAATATGCACAAAATGAAACAGCAACTTTAGATGTTAACAGAAACCAAATAACACGTCAGATGTCACATGTCAAACACACGCACATGTAAGCAAGTCTTTGATATTTACTTTGTTCAGTGAGGAAATGTGCTTATCATGGCAGTTTTACTTAATTGAAAACTCAAACAGTTAAAAGATCAGGTCAGGGCTGAAATATAACCTTCACATCACAGGACGATCAACAGCTGGTTAAAGGTTTAGTGTTTGTATGCGCTCCTACCTCAAGGCAGTCATTGAAGAGGAACAGTGTGACATGTTCTCCACGGTCACATGGCTGATCTCCTAAAGCGATAGTTTCTACTCGGTAAACTAGACTGCGATGGGAGGACAGCAAGTTGGCCTGTAGAAAAGACAAATATAGCAAAGTGTAGAGAGAGGTGGCAGAAACACAGAGAGAGATCAGGTTAGAAAAAAGAAAAGAGCAACATGTGGGACAAATAAAATAGATAAATACATGGAAAAAAATGAATAAAAGTAAAACATGACTGATTGAGTAGGCGCAGGCTTGATTTATTAAAGTCTCAAATATTATTGTTCCAATTTCTCTTCCAGACATTTGCATAGCAGCAGGTGAGACCTGAGACTACACACATTGTCCTAATCACCAATTAATCACTAAATACATCCATTATTTTGTAAAACACTACAAGCTTGTTTGATGATCACTAATTGCTATGAACACGCTAAAGCAAAAACTGACCTAAGTAAATTTGTACTGTTCTGGTGGACTGTGTCTGACAGCAGCCTCACATTCTCTAATCAGGACAGAGGATCAATGAGAAATAACTCATGTTTGTGTTTTTTATTCTTTTAAAACTTCACCCTTTTCTTGATGTCAAGACTGTTATGTACTTTGTTGAGGTATTTATAAGACTTTTCACCAATAGGCACAAACAACCAAGTACGATAGTATGAGAATGCAGCGTAATACAGTTATAGTTATAAAAAAATCTTTGTATTTTTGTTTGCAAATATTAATTATTCCTAATCTGGCTCTGAATGTATTCAATTTGCTCAGTAGTTATTTCATGTTCAAGAACAACAACATATCAACATAATAAACTGGCCATCTGCCTCGTTCCTCTCTGAAGATCAGCACTGAAACACCCACATCACTCAGTCACTAGTATTACTGTTGTTACTAGAAGAGTCTTTATTTCAGTATGTAAGCATGTAAAACACACAGTTCATATCAGAGGTAGGAAGTAACTAAGTACATTTACTTAAGTACAGTACATAAGTACAGTTTTGAGGTACTGATACATTAGTTGAGTATTTCCATTTTATGTTACTTTTACTCTACTACAAATCAGGGGAAATATTAGACTTTTACTTCACTGCATTTATTTTAACAGAATTAGTTACTAGTTACTTCTGCAGCTTTAGATTGTTATAAAACACTTTATAACTAACAAAATGCTGTTGTATAAATTATGAGTTCGTCCATCACTACATAAGATGTATTATGTAACAACACATTGTTACCATCATTTTCACCTTTGACAATTTGCCAAACAACTCAAAGTTAAGTAGTTTTCTAGGTAAATACTTGCTGCACTTGAGTATTGAGTTGCATACTTTTTACACCTGTGTTTTATATTCAATTCTGACTTCACTGATCTGTACAAAGTCAATATACTGAGCTTTAAAGTTATGATTCGTTTTGCCATGTGGGATAAAATCTGTTAAAAAAATTATACTTTGGTCTACATTTATTTTTCCTCAACTAAATTTAACATGTCTCATCACTGTTCATATGCCTACACTGGCTTCCAGTGGTTGCTTTAAAACAAGCCCACCTTCCTCCACTACCCTCAGCCAGGTCTTCAATCCCTCTTGCCTACTACGCTACATGGTGATTCCCACACCACATACAGAAAGACCCATAGTCAGATCAGTGGTCCCACAATGGTGGAACAAACTACCTAAATCTAGCCAGTCAGCACATCCACTAAAATCTGCTGAAGAGGAATTCTTCAACAGCTTTCTATGCAAACACTTCATTATCTGGCACAACAACAACAACAAAAATAAAATAAATTAAATAATAACAAAGGCTAAGTGTACATGTATACAAGCACAGACGTGGAGACAAGAGCGATGCTAAAACTTACAGGACATCCGTCAACTTCATACACGACATCAAAGATCTGCTTCTGGCCTTCAGTCTTCCTCTTGTCCTCATTGATGTGACTGGTGAGGAGGAAAGAAGAGGGGGAGTTAGATAATTGTTCATCCCATGCAAACTGAAACTCTTACGGTTCTCAAATACCGTGTGTCAAATCTTCAAATATAGCTTGCTAAATCTCTACACAACAATGGTTAATTATTACAAGTTGAAGCTATTTAACAGTGACGGTTTAGTATGACAGGAGACTTCACATAAAGTGCTGGGAATTACTGAACAATGCTGGCTGTGCGATCATACAAAAAGAAAGGTTAAGGTCACACAAACTCACGTCATGACTTCTTTCAGAGACTCTATTGCTTTCTCCAATGTTATCTTGTCTGGGTTGTCATCTGATGTATGTTTCTTTATGTCTGCAAAAGTAGAAATAGGTTGGGTAAGAAGTAGACAAGAAATAGATGAAAAGCATGTGAAGAAAAGTGACAAAGAACAGACAAATTATAGACGGGTATCAACAGGAGATAATGGAGGAACGAGGCGGGTGTGGAAGGAGAAAGATAAGGAGAAATAAAAAGGTGGGATGTAATTAGAGCAAGAAATGATTTTTTAAATAAATGTTTGAACAAAGGGATCTGTATGTGCATGTTACCATTTAGGAGTAGGGCCACACTAGGCAGTCTCTGTACAGGTCTGATTAGCAGCTCTACCAGCGTCTGCCTGCCACACTCTGGCTTAGCCTGGTTGATCTGTAAAAGGAAAACATTAATGTGGCAGAATGCGTGATTGTGTAAACCTAAGTGACACACTGAGTTGGAAAACAAAGGTTTGCACTGAATGATAAACACCAGCTGGAGTCTATTTGCTTTTCTACAGGCCATGTCCACACAAACTAGACAGGATTTTCTAAAAACTGCTTTGCCAGAAATGTGCAAAGTGTCACTACTTTGTCCTCTTTTAAATGAGCATCACACTGAATGGGTGCTTCCTGGTAACAACATGGACTAGAATAGTCCATGTTGAAAAAAGTGGGGTCAGTAATCAGATTTCTCTCCCATCGCAGACCAAAAACAAATGTTCGGGGGCCACCATTTGGGGGGCCCTGCTCCAGTCTATACCAGTTACGGACAGAGGTTGTGTGTTGTGGTGAGGTTGTGCAGTACAGCAAAATATTTCCTTTTTGCGTTTGTATAAAGACAAAAGGTCAAGAAAGTTGAAATATCGTTTTGAGAATGTAGATGAAATGTTAAGAATAAATTAGACATTTCAATATTAAAATAGAACTTCTGAGAATGAATCAAACTACCAGCACATGTTCTATTAAATGCCTGATGTACTATAAATGAACGTGTGCAATTGTCCTTCAGAATTTATTTAATAACAGAGACATTATTTCTCTTTTAGCGAATAAATACTTGCAAAACTTGCATATGCTCCAAACGTGAAACCACACAAAGTTAGAAGAGGTATATGCATTCATGCAAACTAAAATAACTGGCGTTAGACAGAAACAAGGGAATGAATGTCACATTTGTGTGCAGAGCTCCCACAGAAAGCTGATATAATGCGTGCTTGTGCATTAATATGACCATTCAACATGGGTAAAGTTGATGTACCATTTTTTCCTTTCCTAACTTTTGCAGGTCTTTTAATGGAAAATAAAAGTAATATATGTAAAACCCAAGAGTCACGCAAGTAAAAACATACAATATAAATGCAAACATCATACCTTGAGAAAAGCGTGAAAGCGTGGTTTTTGTTTCTCACACCGAACAATAGTCTCCTTGCTCATTTCAAAAAAGTTGACAAAGGGTGGGTAGGCTTTTACCAGCTCTTTAGACTGCCAAGAGAAGAGGAGAGGCCAGGTTAAACGTACCAAAACACAAATAATTGCTTCAAATTTTGTGCAACTACAATAGAAGCATAAGTAATGTACTTTGTTGCATAATCATAAAAATATAGGAGAAATAAAATTAAAAAATAAACCATTCTATCACAGATTTGATTCAACTCACATATTTAAGAATGATGTCTCCTACACTCCTCTCCTCTAGCCAGTCTGTCAGGAGTTCTTCCAGGTCACTCTGATGAATAAACCACAATACACAGTAGTCAACAACAGTCATAGTATTAATATTACACCCCCACACCAATCTGGCCATTTGGATGAACTACCTTGATTCTGGTGTGAACCTCATAGATGTCTGGAATGCTGCCAAATATCGTCTTGATTTCTTCTGGAGCCAAGATTGGTCCACCTACTTGTTCCTCTTTTTCCAAGGGAAGTTTAAAAAGCTTAAAATAGAAACAAATACCAGACAAGTGAATAAATACAGACAAATGCTAACACAACTACCATGTTTCACAAAACTGCACAACAACTTTGGAACTGGTAATACAAAATCCTGTTGTCTCACATGTATTTTCTCACATACAGAGCCTTAGAAGATGTAGCCTGAGGGCAGAGGCAACAAGCTGACATCAAACAAGCAGTGACGAAGGCCAGCTGTTTTATCGCATCACCACATTAGGATTGGACCCATATATTTGGATATACATTAATGCCTTTTTGTTTTTTAGCATAAGAAATTTGTAATAATTTAACAGGCAATTGCAGCATTAAAATGTAGTGATAATACATAAACTATAACATCGCTCACACTCACCACAGAGAACGTGGGAACACTTTATACTGAACGAGGACAAGACAAATGCTGAGAGCCAGATATGCTGTTGTAGCTGCTATACCACAATGGCACAACTGAAATGAGTGAAAATGGAACAGTGTGTGATAGACACAACAAAAGGCCCACTTGCTTTGTGGAAGAAAACCATAAACTGGCATATGCAGCCAAATACTGCCTTTGCGTTCTGGTGCTAACTAGACACTTTGTCACACCTCGTCAGAGCACAACTTGTCAGCTACATCCTAAAACAAGAAAAGAAGTTTGCTTTAGCCAGAGAATATGGACATGTTGGGAGATATTACAGAGTGATTTGAATAATTTAATTCATTGCAGAATACTGCAATATCAAATTAGGTGTGCTAACAGCATGTATTCAGTTTGTGTTCATTTTTTAAAGTGCTCCTGAAAAAAACAACTAAATGAAGCTGAAGCTGCAACTAGAGCTCGTCTCGTAACAAGACTAATAACTGCAGGAAAAGTGTGGGTGATGGGAGACACCTCCGCTGCTGCTTCAAGAGCTCCTGTGTGTTGATCCAAGGATTGTTCCAACATTCACTCAAATACTGATAACTGGTAAAAATATGACAAAAGGGTTTTTTATGTGTATTATATTTAATATTATGAAAGGGAGGTTACTGTAGTTAAATTGTGGTCACTGAGAAAATGTGAGCTTGTGCTGCTTCACTAAACAGTTGAAAGGTAGAACTACTGCTCTCAGAAAGTACATTTTCCCTTCTGTGTAACTGAAGAGAAAAACAGAAAGGAGCCTGGACTATCTATTCTGCATTTCTTTGACAAAATACACAGTAGTGAACTTACATCGGAAGTACTGTAGTAAAGTAGAGTAATTTTAGCTGTTACTGGTGTGTTACATATAGATTCACAGCAGAGACGTTCCCTAACTAATCTTATATTCCCAAATATATACTATATTGCCAAAAGTATTCACTCACCCATCCAAATAATTGGAATCAGGTGTTCCAATCACTTCCATGGCCACTGTATGCAGACTGTTTTTACAAACATTTGTGAAAGAATGGGTCGCTCTCAGGAGCTCAGTGAATTCCAGTGTGGAACTGTGATAGGATGCCACCTGTGCAACAAATCAATTTGTGAAATTTCCTCGCTCCTAAATATTCCACAGTCAACTGTCAGCTGTATTATAAGAACGTGGAAACATTTGAGAATGACAGCAACTCAGCCACGAAGTGGTAAACCACGTAAACTGACGGAGCGAGTTCAGCGGATGCTGAGGCGCAGTGTGAAGAGGTCGCCAACTTTCTGCAGAGTCAACAGCTACAGACCTCCAAACTTCACATGGCCTTCAGATTAGCTCAAGAACAGTGCGCAGACAGTTTCATGGAATGGGTTTCCATGGCCGTGCAGCAGCATCCAAGCAATACATCACCAAGTGCAATGCAAAGCGTCAGATGCACAGGTGTAAAGCACGCTGCCACTGGACTCTAGAGCAGTAGAGAAGCGCTCTCTGGAGTGACAAATCACGCTTCTCCATCTGGCAATCTGATGGACGAGTCTGGGTTTGGCGGTTGCCAGGAGAACGGTACTTGTCCGACTGCATTGTGCCAAGTGTAAAGTTTGGTGGAGGGGGGATTATGGTGTGGGGTTGTTTTTCAGGAGCTGGGCTTGGCCCCTTAGTTCCAGTGAAAGGAACTCTGAATGCTTCAGCATATCAAGACATTTTGGACAATTCCATGCTTCCAACTTTGTGGGAACAGTTTGGAGCTGGCCCCTTCCGCTTCCTACATGACTGTGCACCAGTGCACAAAGCAAGGTCCATAAAGACATGGATGACAGAGTCTGGTGTGGATGAACTTGACTGGCCTGCACAGAGT
>OMLM01000644.1:0-21168 GCA_900302695.1 Helostoma temminkii
GTGATCGCTGAACACATTCACTGTTTCCTTTATATTGTTCATTTATAACAAAAAGCACAAATACATGCCTCCTGCAATAGTAAAGAACCCACAACAATTTGCTTTGAAACATTGCTTTTGCATGACAATGGAATATTTGGCAAACAAAATTGAAACTTTAAATACATCATGATTCCAAATAAATAAATCCAATCAAAATGATTATTTATTATATGATGTTTTGGATTGTAACTGACATTTGTAGAATTTTCTCTTCACATTTATGTTGTTTCATCGATACAACAGAAGAGGAGAAATTTCAGTTGTAATTTTTCATTGGATTCAATGAAACTGCAGTCTTTAATAACAGCAATGCAGCTTATCTACCCGTGGACACAATTACTTCTACCTGTCATACATGCAGCACTCAGCAAACAGACCATAAATATTAGAAGGTCCTGTTCGAAATGAGAATAATCCACACCCAGTGGGTTGTGAACCAACATCTGTGTTTGACATTCCAGAGATCTCATATCATAACTATGGGAAGAGAGAATGTGTCTGTGATAATCTGATATGAGTTGTCTATAAAAGCCCTCTGACTGAACCTCTCAGGAGACACTCGGAAGGTAAACTGCGACATGATGTTGCCAGTTGTAGTGCTACTTCTATCAGCCCTCAGTCCTGCTTTAGCCTGGATTGTAAGTAACTTTATTTTCAATCAAATAATCCTGCAAATGCTTTAAGAAAGATAAAGTGTTAATAGTTTTTTTTTTCAGCCAGTGGAGGACTGGGAGTCCGGCAATGTGACTGCATCAGTGGGTGAATCAGGTCAATGTGTTTGCCATGTGTATCTGCCTGACACCACCTTCCCTGCTGACCGTGTTCAGCACATGCAACAAGTCAGTAAGGATCTGATCCTGGAAGTGGAAATCCAAATCAAAAAGGTGCAGTAGGTATTTCCAGTATCATAATGTCTGAAAACTTTGTTGTATGGTAATACATGATCTTTTCTTCATGTTTTCTGTCAGATCGTGAGCTATGAGGGTAAACTGGTCATTTATTTGAAAGAACTGAAGGCCCTGACTGTTAGAGTGGACATGTTGGAGAGCAGCGCTGACAAATACATCAAACTGGACTTTGAGCTGCTCAGGATTGAGCTCAGAGAGTTTGAGGCTCTGGTGTCACAGCTCAAAGACTCCTTCAACTCCTCCTCTCCCATGTTCGACAGTCTGTATACTGAGGTGAAGGAGAATTTTAATCTGCACTTGCAAAGACTGTGACCTCTCTATAGTTAGAAAGCAAGATGTCCCATTAATGTATGTGTTTATTCCCAGATCCGCAACATGACCCTCATTGTGGACCAACTGGAGACTTTTGACAGGAGCAATTTGGAAGTGATCCGTATTGAGTTTGCTAAACTACAGAAGAAGCTCGAGGAGTGCCAGAAGGAACAAGAATTAATCAAACCAGATATTGGTAAGACAGCTATAGTCAGAAATTGTGGGCAATATAGTTTACAAATATAACATTTTCAAGAATTGCCAACACCTCTCTTTTGTTCCCAGGAAACTGCAATCACACTGGAATCTTAAGCATCAGTAAACCATTGCTTTTCCAGTTGAATGCTCATTTGAGTGCAAGTTATCAATACGGAGGCTGGGGAAAAGACTCAAAACCTATTCGAGGTTATGAGTCAATGTACTTCTATGGTGCATACACTAGTCCTGCAGTGTATGACTTCTATTTGTACACTGACTTTGACAAATTAATTCTGAGGACTGAATTCAAACACCATAAAATACCAAGTGGGTGGGGAGGTGCCGGTAACAATTACATTGTTCATGGTAACTCCATTTATTACCAGATCAACTCACCTTTCAGTATGTCCAAACTGAATCTAACTAGCTCCAAATATGACTACAGAGTGATCCCAGCTGCTAGCAGTAAGTTTTCATATAGTTATTCAGAAAATCAGAACTTGGACTTTGCGGGTGATGAAAATGGCTTGTGGGTATTGTATGCCTCAGAGGAGAACATGGGTAAAATTGTTGTTGCTAAGATAGATGAGAACGCTTTTGGCATTCAAGAAGAGTGGAAGACTGGTGCATACAAACAGATGACTGGCAACGCTTTCATGGTCTGTGGAGTCATGTATGCCACCAGGTCAGTGGATCTGAACACAGAGGAAATCTACTATGCATTTGATACCAAGACCAAGGAGGAGAAGCACCTGAAAATTCACTTCCAGAAGCTACAGGATAAATACACCAACCTTCACTATAATCCCACTGATCAGAAGCTCTACATGTACAACAATGGCTACTTTGTGGCATACAGTGTGAGGTTTGGCTCAGAATGATTCCTTGATTTTTCTGTTACACCATATTGTGATTGATATGATTGATTTGTATTTTCTCTCTTTGTCATGCACTGAAATGCATAGACTGTTACTATCTTTCTCTCAATAAAATCAAACTGCAGCATCCAAAACATGTGACTAGCCTGGAGTTTTTTTTCATGATTTTATAGAAAAATACACAATTTTAAAAATGCATAGTGAAATAAAAGTGTAAATAAGGTCCAATATGATATCAGTGGTGTTGATCTGATAGAATAGAATACATAAATAAATAATAAATACATACACACTGTACATGCACACATCCATACATAGAGCCATACTTAAATATCAAAATTCTGCAACCATGCTCTTCTTCTGATTACTCATTAATCAGTAATAGTGCAAAGATGCCACTACTGCTTTATTAGTCCAAATGCACAGAGATGCAAGACAAGAAAAATACACATACATCGCACACATAGTCAACATAACAATGTTATTAGGTATATCTGTAAAATCCAGTGCAATCCAATACGACGCCTCTGCTGTGAATTCTACTTTTACAAAGTTGTAATTTCTCAGTTTTTAATTTAGAACTGTCTAAAAGATAATAAATCGTATAAATGTTTATTATTGAAGTCATAGTGGGCCTTACTGAAGGTTATAATGTTTTTGCCACTTTATCTAAAATGAATGAAGTGGACAAAACAATAAAAACATCTCTTAATATAATGCCCTCCAGTATCATTCCACTACTCACTGTAAAGTCAATAGAATTAGAAAAAGTAGAATTATCACTTTTTAGACAGTTCTAACTTAAAAACGGAGAAATTATATCTTTTTAAAAGTAGAATTTACTGCAGCGTTGCTGTATTTGATTGCATCGGATTTTACATGTGTATCTAATAAAGTGCCCAGTGAGTGTAGGTCATTGTGTTATGTGTTAAACAGAATATCAAATCTGTTTAATGGTGGATCCGAGTGTAGGAGCTGACAGAGCCATTTGCCTTGGGCCACATACTCCCAACAGCATTAAAAGAACCTAAATGGCCTGCATGCAAATGATATGAAATCAAGTTTAAAAAGGTACAAGTACTGTAGCAAACAAGCAAACATGATCACTGTAATGTTTGATGATTATGCAACAGAGACAAGGTAAAAATTTACAGCAGCAAGTATTGCTCTCTGCTAGAATATATTGCTCTGATGGACTCAGTCCATTTTCAGTTGGGTTATTAATATTGAACCAGTCACCTTACAGCAAACACATCACAACTGAACATCACTAATCAAACATCACCTAGTTTTGCTTGCTTGAAATACTTTAGTTGTTTCTGGGTTGACATGTACTGCCAAATGAGTAAAACAACTATGTTGTGCTGTATTTAAAGTAATTGTCACAAGTAATCTCAGGTTACATTTTGACACTTAGACTCATGCGGGAGGAGATGTAAAACGAGATAAAGTTTAACACAAACAAAAAGTGTGAATACTTAAATAAACATATTCTGAAACACACAGTTTTAAACATTTAATTTACAAAACTCTTACTTCTACTTTATTTTCATTTTAAAGGGTTCAGCAATTTGAAATTTCTGTCAGAATGCACAGTAAAGGGAGCAGTTGCAAGGAGAATTAGGAGAGGGGAAACTGCATCATAAATAATATTAGCAGTAATAATAGTCCTATGACATTAATATGCACAGCTGCACTGATCTCAAGGATGTAAATAAATGGCCAAATAATGACATCACATGCTTAATTATGATGATGTGTAAAACCCACAGAAAATAGTAGACATCACATCAGAGAACAAACAGACAAATAGGCAGAGACATTATATGTCATAATCTTGCTCTGCTCTTTCTCGTACTAAGCCCTGGTCTGGCTTGGCTCTGAATGTCTTTTTTTGTTTGTTTGTTGTTTGGTTTTTTTAAAAATGACTGTAATCCATATTAAAATATATTTTGATTAAAAGTTATAAAAAATAAATAAATAAAATTCTGTTGTTATCTTGCAGCCTGTGGAAGACTGGGAATCAGCCAATGTGACTGCTTCTGGAGAAGGGCTGGAGTGTCTTTGCACTGTGTTCTTGCCTGACAGCAAGTTTCCTGCGGACCGAGTGCAATACATGCTGAAACCAATGATATGAGACTAAAGGTGGAAGTTCAGACAAATAAGGTTGAAACAGAGAATCCTCTATATTTTTAATTATATATATTTAATTTTGACTTTGACTATGCTGTGCAAAAAAATTATTTATGTGTATAGATATCAGTAAGAAATTGTTGTATTGTACCAGCAATAAAGTTATCACAGGTGCACAAAGAAAAAACAGTAACCATTCATTCATTCATTCATCTTCTATACCGCTTAGTCCCCGCAGGGGTCACGGGTGTGCTGGAGCCTATCCCAGCCAGCTTACGGGCGAGAGGCGGGGTACACCCTGGACAGGTCGCCAGTCTATCGCAGGGCCAACAGTAACCATCTAAATTCAATTATGTAATATTTGTCCAAATGATTTTCCAGGGAGCTGTATATCTATTTGTTTGCATTTCTGTACTTATCTTCTTGCATATTGAGAGGCATTGACAATTGGAGTCGAATTCTTTCTATGCACCAATATGCTTGGCAAACAAAATGTACAGTATTGTGATGCAGCTGTTTTCTGTCATACAAAGTAATTAGTGTAATTAGTGTCTTTCAGCCTGTCCACCATGGGGGAAAACTGAATGTGATCCTTAGAGAACTTTAGGACCTGACTGTTAGGAAGGCCATACTTGAGACCAGTCCTGACTATTACATCAAACTGGATTTTGAGCTACTTCAGATTGAGCTCAGAGAGTTTGAGGTGCTGGTGTCTTAGCTCCTTCTCGCCTATGCTGGACAGTCTGTATACTGAAGTAAAGGTTTTAAGACTTTTAAGATCTTACTTTTATGATTTCAGCAATTATGTGGTGACTATTATGCTGCCCGTTTGTGCCAGATTCATAACATGACCCTCATCCTGAACCAACTGTAGACTTTTGACAAGAGCAACTTGGAAGTGATCTGTATTGAGTTTGCTAAACTGCAGAGGAAGCTGGAGGAGTGCCAGAAGGAGCAGAATTTCATAAAGCCAGATATTGGTAAATACAGTATAAATCACCACACCACACAGGGATCATGAGTGTCAGCAGACCTACAGTCATCCAATTAAATGCTCATCTGAACCCAGGATACAAGTATGGAGGCTATGAGTTCGAGGCTATGAGTCAGGGTACTGGTATGGTGCTTACAGTAGGCCTTCTGTGTATAAATTCTACCATTACTCTAGCATTGACAAACTCATTCAGTGGTCCTCTTTCACACACCATGGTCTGCCACAAGGCTATGAAGGGACTGGCAATAATTATGTTGTTCATGGTAACACTGTCTATTACCAGGCCAGTAATCCTTTCGGAATGTCCAAACTAAATCTGACATATTCTGTTTATAGCCATAGACAGATCACAAAAGCGGGCAAAAGATTCACCTACACTTATTTGCCAAACCAGTACCTTTTCAGCTGATGAGAAAGGATTGTGGGTAATGTATGCCACAGAGGAGGCCAAGGGTAAAATTGTGATTGCTAAGATAGATGAGAAGTCATTCGGGATTGAGGAAGAATGGGCCACTACTGTATACAAGCCTCTAGCAGGAAATGCTTTCATGGTGTGCAGGGTCATGTATTACAGAAATTACAGGAGAATTATGTCAACCTACACTACAATCCCACCGATCAGAGGCTCTACATGTACAATAAGGGTTACTATGTGTCCTACAATGTAAGATTTAACAAGAAATTATGTATATTGTTATTGATCTGCTGCATTGTGATTGTTACAAATAATCATCACTGGCATTTTCTAAAATTCAAATTTTGTTTCTGGAGTAAAGTCAATATTGAGCATTGAAACAAGTGTCTTGTTTTTTTTCGTAAATGTGAGCAAAATAAAATGTATCTTAATGAAAATTTAGGAAGGCATAAAGGCATCAATTAAACCATGATTTATCAGCCCCTCCCTTTCTGCTTTCTGGGTAAGGTTGCAACATCCGATCTTAGCCCCCCTCCTCCTCTCTCTGAGCCATGCTGGAGCTTCCTCCTTTTGAGCTCTCCCTTGGGTGGGGGTAACTCTCCTTTGTGCTGTGACTGGAGCCTGGCTCCATCTGGTACTGAGCACCAAGACCCAGCAGATTATGGATTCCTATCCCTGAATGGTGGGATAGACTAGAAAATATAAAAGGTATACAGCAATTAATTATTTTACTAGTTCAAACATTTTCATGCAGGATTTGTCAACATTTAACACAAAAAAATCCATTTTAGAAGAAAAAGTGAAGGTTGAAAATGGCCTTCAGTCAGTACACACAAAAACAGCACTGTTTCTTTAAATCGGCCAGCATCAGTCAGGATGAGCCTGTGAAATGGTACCCTGAAGTGACATCATGCTCAGCCAATCGGCAGCCTCCTCTCATCTCTTGCTTCTGGGATTAGTATGTTGAGGCTGCTGAAGACACGGGCTGCTGCTGCTGGGGTGGAGGGTACAGAGCATAGCCGTGTAACATCAGGTAGAGTATATGTAAATGTGCATGTACGTTTTCTGTGCTATTTGCTCATTTTCTTAACATGGCAGATTGTTATACATTGTACAATGTCTATGGAAGTGCACATTGAGGAGGTGACAGATAATGATGGAGGACACTGAAGATGGCTTTGTGTGTTTCATAACACTCCTTAGATGATGCCGCCTCCATGACTGTGATCAAGATGGGCTGTGAATGTGCTATATTTGTGTTTTAGTCATAAGCTAAATTAAGAGAAATGAGCATTATATTTTACATGGGTTGCAGGTTTTGTGGCAGCATTAGACACCAGCTTGACTGGTAATACATGTATATAGTGTACTGTAATACAGATTAATACAATAACAGTAGTGATTTTACACATTCTTGTCTGCAAAGAATTTATTTGCCCCTTGGAAATAATCCACTTCATGTGATTTGTGTAAGTATGTGGCTGGATGTGCTATAACAGTGAAGTGAAAGTAGAGAGGACAAGGGCAGTTTTCAGTTTTACTTTCATACCATTAGCAAGAGCAGTCATACCGATGGTAACTTCTACCACATGAATATGTCTACAGTCCAACATGGATAAACACGTGGATATTGTACTATGTACTATTGGGATTATATTGTACATTTTGATCTTGACACCTTTCTCAGTGGATTTTTTTTTCATCATCCTGTGAGGTTAAATAATATTGTCATTAACTTGAGACGTCACTATGTGCTTCAGTTTCCTGACTCATCTCTCTAACGACAGGATCTGTTTCTTTCCATTCATCAGAAACAGCAGTCATGAGCTTGCACTCACTTCCTGTGCCGTTGTGGAGGTTAACTCTTTGTGTCCACTGACTTAGATGATCATGCTCTACCACAAAGACTTGAGCTGTGGAGTCACTAGGGGCAGACATGCTTTAAGCCCAGTGACAACAGACAGAGATGTTTCCTGCTGTTGATGAGACCAGGGAGCAAAGGTGAGTCCCAGGCTAAACATTTACAGTCGGTTGTAGCATGATTCACTACACAGTTTCTATTCCTGATTGAACCAGCAAACCTCAACTCTGCCATGTCAGAATTTTGTCCAGCAACTATTAACTTTCTATGCTGTGTTCTATCCCAGCTGGACCTTGACAGGTCCAAAACAAGGCAGCAATGGCAAAGAGAGATTACCTGGTGGAGGCGGCCAAGCAGATTCGCATGGCGCTGGACAGCGAGGTCAATGAGGACTATGAGGCAGCTTTCAGCTACTATAAGAATGGAGTGGATTTGCTGCTGAATGGGGTTCAGTGTAAGTGGAAAGCATTTGGTATTTCACGCAAACATTTAAGGCAACGTGATACTGTGAATGAGGAAGAGGCATGTGTGCAGAAAACATGTGATGGGAACAGACAGACTAGAATAAAAACAGGAAGCCACAAACAGGTGGCTCAGCACAGATTAATCAGTAGGCGAAAGATTTAGTCAGGACAGAGTCTTTGATTTATTCAGAGTTTAACTGTCTTACAGTGGATCCAAACAAGGATCGTCGGGAGGCGGTGAAGAGGAAGACGACCCAATATCTGAAGAGAGCTGAAGAAATCTTCATAACACATCTGCAGGATAACCTAGGGAAGGGCAGCTCACATTTAGGGGTAAGACATTGTTAGCATTGTATTCAAACTGTCAGTCATTTGCTCTAAATATGTGGGGCAAATAATTTAAATTTAGTTAATTTTTAATTTTAATATTGAATAAGTAATATTCGAAGAATAATATTAAACTTAAGCATTCCTAGTGTGTACTCATTGAAAGGAGATAAGCCAGAACATCCTGCCTTGCTTCTTACAGTAGATTTACATTTAATCAATTGGCAGAAGCATTTATGTAACGGTACTTCAAATGTTAAGTGCCTTTTTGTGTGCAATAATTGTGCTGCAGGTAACATTCTCTGTGTTTTCATCAACAGGGCTACAGCAGTCTGAGGTTTCGTCCAATCAGACACTTGAGTTCGCCTGTGGAAGACCTGGAGATGTGTAAGGTGGTCGGAGTGACTGATAAGGTTAGACTTTTCATGTATTCTAACACTATCTGGGTTAATAAGTTGTTATGCCTCCACTGAAAATGTAAATGATTAGTTGAACTCTAACCGTAAAACCTACTTATAGTAAACTATACAGTAAATGCTTTGCTTTGGTGGCCTGAGGGTGTTTTTTTCTTTCCAAAGGTCCTGATTGTTCAAAGTATGGTCAACAAGGAGACATTTGTTGTAAAGGTGAGGATGCAGGCCTCTTCCACAGGCACTACACTTAAGAACATCAGAGGTCTAGTGCAGAGTAAAAAAAATTGGATGGGCACTGTTCTTTGCTACAACAGATATAAATTAAACACAGATCCACTGGTCAATATCTACCCACCAACAGCAGATATGGTTCAGGCTGTGGCAGCAAGCCAATCTTTCTTTATTCTGTGGCAGTGAGAATTCTCTCCATCCCTTCTTTCTGAGCATCAGCCAGCATTGATCTGCCTGAAAGCTCTCACCCTTTTAGCTAGTGCACCTCAAATTTCAATGACCATAGAGACAGTAACAAAAAGACACTAATCTTTTAAAGGGGGAAATCCAAGCAGCAGTGTGTCATTTTCCTCAATCTTCAACCACGTCCACAGCAATATTACAGTAATACACATTTCCAGTGTATATTTCCATTCTGAAAAGATCAGCTGTTACATGGACGTGTTCTTGCAGAGTCTGGTCAAGTCGAGCTGGGAGAGCAGGGACCAGCCAACCATCATTCCTCAGGGAGTGCCATACATGGTTAAGCTGCTAAGATATTATGTCAGCGAGGATGCTGTGTACCTGCACCTTGAGCATGTCAAAGGTGAGCTGCTCTATTATCACTGCTGTTGGGATAATAATGGATAAATGTTTCACGATTTCAGGACAAATTCAGTATTTTAACATTTAAACAAGGTGTACTACTATACAATGTCATTAGTTGCTGATCTTGTTTCTCCACTGTGGTCCTAGGTGGGAAGCTCTTCTCCAAGCTGCACAAGCTGAGAAATGAGAAGGCCAAGGAACACCCAGAATGCTTTAGTTCTGGCCAGCACAGCATCAGACTGAAGACCAGCTACACCTCACCCACAATATGCACAGATTACCAGCACAACAATAGCGAGAGCACGGGCATTATTACTGAGAAGCTGAATGACGAGAGTCCAGATACAGACTTCCCCACCTCATGGGATGAAACTCAGCAGCGTCTGGAGAACTGGGGGACTCACTCCTACATTGAGGAGACTGGTTGTCTGCAGAACACACGCTCTGCAGTATCATTTTATAACAAGCTTGATCGGCTAACTCTGCATTCAGGCCCCACAAAGACGCAGGTCAACACCCGTATCCATCCCCCAGCTCCTAGTTTGTGTTTGCACTCCAGTGAAACTCAGGAAAAGCCCGCTCTTCCTCTCTCTTGTGCTCGTGTCAGTCAAGCTCTCGATGTCATGTCAGAACTACATAAACAAAAAGCTGGAAAGGGACTGATAGAATGCAGCTCAGACTTTGAAGAGGCTTGGAAAGCTGTGGATCCAGTGCACAACTGTGAGAAAACAAACTCCTATGCAGTTACTGACAGCGATTTAAAATGCACAGTAGAACAAACTGCACCTCATACAAATCAAACCTCATTTATAAAAGCTGGATCACCAAACAGTGAAAATATTGGCCATCCCAAGAGTTCCTCTCCTGCCATTTTGCATCTTTCGCTTCATTGCCAAACCCAAATCCATAGCAGGGCATCATGGGATACCAAGAGCTCTCATCAAGGATCTGTTTTAAGTGGTAACTCTGTACATGTGTTTACAGATTCTAAGCAAGACAAAAGCAGTCCCACCACAGAGGAAAGGAATGGAATGGTAGTCATCAGGAGCACAGACAGAGCAGTATTTTCTGATGGCATAGACAAAAGTATTACCTCAGAAAGATTCTGGCCTTCCTCTGCTTCCCTCTGCCACAACACCGAAGGAAAACCAGGGGCATTAACAACGGTCCCCTTGTCCCTCACAGGGTTGAAATACAAAGATGAAACGTGTTCCATTCAGGCAAAAGATGAAGCAGATGAATCTTACAAATTGCATAAAAAACCTAATGAGAAGACAGCACCTGTAAAAGAAGGATCATTTATTAGTTGGCTCTCCTCTGGCACTGCTGGAGACCCACCTAATAGAAAGAGCAAGGATACGGATGCTTTCCTTAAATCAGATGGATCGGAGGGCCAGGAGGAAGACCAGATAATTGAGGTGGATGGCTGGTGCCACATACCACAATTCCCTCTCAAGTCGTCCAGGCCAACAGACAAGGCCATGCAGAGATGCTGGGGGCTTCCTGAAGCAGAGGTGCGTGTCTGGGGGGCACAGATCCTGTTAGCCCTAGAGAGTTTGCACCAGCAAGGCATCTTGTGTCGGGATCTCAACCCTAGAAATGTTCTGCTCACCAGCAACGGTGAGTCAGTAAAACAACTGTAACACCATGTGAGAAAAATCATAATAGTTTTGAGTGTGATCAAACATAATGTTTCCACAGGAAAGGTGTGTTTGACATTTTTCGGCCAGTGGAGTGAGGTTCAGTCAGAGATTAGCTTCAAAGCCATGGAACAGATGTACTGTGCTCCAGGTACAATTTTGCAGTACACTGAGAACACATTGGTTGTTTCTTAGTGTAACCTGCCACCTGCTGGCAAGATACAGTCAATCTACATTCTTAAAAAATGTATATAGTGCACGTTACATGAAATATAAGATCTTTTCAAATACAGCTAAGCTCAGCTCATTGTTTATTGACAGAAATTGGTGGAGTTTCAAGGGTTAGTGAAGCTTGTGACTGGTGGAGTCTTGGGGCCTTGTTGTTTGAACTTCTAACAGGAATGGTGAGCAAAAACCTGCACAAGCATTTTCAGTTTTGGGACTAAATGTTGGGTCATCTCATACACTCTGTTTCTGTGCCTCCAGCCACTGTGGCAGCTCCATCCAGCAGGAATCCACTCCCACACCCAACTGCTCATCCCTGACCACCTGAGCGCTGCAGCTGCCTCCCTGCTCACTGAGGTTGGATTCAAGCCCCGGCACACCTACAGGGCTTCTGTTTAGTGACATAAAAGTGCAGCACACAAATAATGTTATACTCTCTCCACAGTTGCTTCAATTTGATGCTGGCTATCGTTTGGGCTCTGGAGGTGGAGGTGTGAGTGACATCAAGTGTCATCCCTTCTTCAGCAGCATCTCCTGGAAAGCTCTGAGCTGCTAGCAGACGTGACTTCTGATCACTCTGCTCCACCAGAAGAAAAAGTGAATGCGCTCCTGTATCTAAGCATCCTAGTGTGGCTCATACACGATACAGATACTGTTTGTTTTTGGGTTTTTTTTTTGCATTTTGTGCTTCCCAAAGAAAAATGACATGGAAGAATTACAATAAAAACTAGTAAACCATGTCTCTTCCATAATATATTTTGGATTATTAACTAATCCATACTAATACAATAATTATTATTGACTTAAATCTAAGGTATATCTGATGTAGCTTTTGATAATTATCTTTCATACTACTTTACCTTCATGACAACTAAGTTAATTATCACCATGCATGGAAACTAATGCCACCTAAGACTAAAATTTGACAATAATACATTTTTGGATTGTTTGTCAATAAACATTGTAGAAAAACTGGATATTGAATAATTAACATTATATGAGTCTTTTTGGTTACATAAGTCTCTGTGTTTCACATCAGTGTTTCTCTAGTGTTTTGGCATCCCTATTTACAGCAATGAAGGGTCCAAAACATTAGAGACACCTCTTAACATAACATACTCCAGTCGGGAGCATTGGGAATGCGACAAAAAATTAATATAAGGGAAACATAACCTGTTTTTATTCAGGTGTATAAGATGATGGCTTAAATTAGACAAAACAAGTAACTTTACATTGGTTTTTGATCTTGTCACCTTATGTGTATTACATGTGGATAAATCACCTTTCAAGCGCTCAGCACCCTAGGAATGTTCCTAAAAATGTAGCTACACACACTATCAAAACAAAATGAAACCAAACAAAACTTCAGTTGAGTAATGCAGCTTTTATTGTTTAAAACCTTTTCTTAAATAGTCTTTCTTACACAGGATAAAGAGATTTTTCATAAAACAGATGGCATAATTTCTGAAGTTTTCTTCACTTTGGACATTTTAGAACATAGTGTTTCTTGCTTTCTGGACAAATATGTGCTCATTGTTCACTCAACCAAAATAATGAAATGGTACTATGCATTTTATCTATAGTTTCCTTCATCTCACAAACATTTGAAACTTTTCAGCTGTAGGTAGAAAATGACATATGGCGCACATGAGTTCTAGCATTTCTTTCCTGATCTAGAGACCAGCACCACATGAAACCCCAGATCCAAACATCTCCACACCAGTACCAAACCTTTTGCCACTGCCAGCCTCACTAATGCCCATTACACAACCCAAATCTTCCTTTTGTTCTAATTACCAATACAACAATACATCAACTGTAGGTACAGTAATGTTCATCAGGTGAGCACGGCCACTGTTTGTGTAGGGGAGTTTGGTTGGGCCTGGAGTTCACAAGAGTTCACATGTCAAGGAGCAGCACCCTAGGGTCCTCCACCACTGACTTGATCTTGCGCAGGAAAGTGACAGCCTCTCTTCCATCAATCAGACGATGATCGTATGTCAGGGCAACATACATCATGGGACGGATCTCCACCTAAACCAGAAAAAATGTTGAGTAATTATTATTATAATTATTATTAAGCTAAAATATAAAATATTACACTAGTTTTTTACCTTTAATGTAATCAAAAAATGTTGATCAAAATGTAAATAACTGCTGAATGTCCCATATTGTGTCTTATGAACATCACATCTCAGTGCATGTAAAATTATAAATAGTATAGTCAACATTTTTTTGGTAATTTTTGCTACCTAGTTCTCTCTCAGGTAACGTTATCATTATGTTGACTGTAAATGTTTTTGTCAGAAATGTATCAGCCAAATGCTTCTTTGATCTATCGAGTCAATCCTATATGTCACTGGGTGAGAGGCTGGTTACACCCTGGACAGGTCGCAGTTTATCACGGGGCTAACAAACAGAGACTGATTCAAACTCAAATTTCACACTTACGGGCAGTTTAGGGTCACCAGTTACCTTAACTACACATCTTTAGACTGTTGGAGGAAGCTGCTCTACCTTAGGCAAACCAATGCAGGCACATGAAGAACTTGCAAATTCCACACAGAACGATCCTAGTGGTCCTTTTAGCTGTGGTGCTAACCGCCACGGTGCTGCCCACTTTTTATATAATTATTATAATAATAATTTTCTATATGTAACTATTCTTGTGCTATATACACTGTCATAATTTTTATACATCATTATAAATTTTCATGTGTAACAAAGAGAAACTGTACCTTGCCACTGACTGCAACAGGTCTGTCAAAGATGCCATGCATGCCTAAAATAGCAGACTGGGGTGGGTTGATTATAGGTGTGCCAAACATAGACCCAAACACGCCACCATTGCTGATGGTAAAAGTTCCCCCATCCATGTCCTCAACAGCCAGCTCATTCTTACGAGCCTGCAAAAGTGCACATTCATAATCACATTTTAAGGAAACAGATCAGCTACTGTTTAGAAGAACAGTAACTACACAAAAACCCTACATGTTAATTTTAATAATATAAAATGTTACCTTTTCTCCCAACAAATTGATGGCTTTCTCAATGTCAGCAAAATTCATTCCCTCTACGTTTCTGATTACAGGAACCACCAAACCCTGAAAGAGAAGTCACATGACTGAATGTGCTGCTCTTCACATTAGAGACAAGTGGGCTATCAAGCACTTACATTTAGCAATACAAGATAATCCACTTGTCTTACCTTTGGTGTGGCTACAGCCACGCTGATGTCAATGTAGTCCCTGTACACAATCTCTTTGGTTGTGTCATCAATTACTGAAAAAATAGAAAAAAAAGTATTGCACACAGAAAAACACACTGATGGAAATGTATTTGCTCTGAAGATTAATTTCCTTTTCTCACATTTCATTTCTGTTACATGCAAGTAAAAAGGAAGGTGAAACCCACATACTATTTACGACTTTTAAAAAGCCAGCAATGCAGACCACTCCTGCTTCATTGTGGTTTATCTAAATAGGTCATGGTGGTCTTAGGGCAGTAAATAAGTTAGTCTTGGTTTTTGGGTTTGGCAATGAAAGATACTGAAACTTAAATCTTTTTCTTCACCACACATATTTGCAGCAACTTGATACAAAACGTACTAAGACAGGCAGCCTGATACCACAAAATAAGGTTCATCGGTCTTTAAAGTTAAATCTTTACCAGCATTGACAGCAGGTTGGTCAACCAGAGCATAGGCAGCAGCTTTCACAAATGCAGACATGAAGCCCAACTTGATGTTATGCTTTTTTAGGAAGGCATCTTTATATGTCTTCCTCATCTCAGAGATGTTGCTAAAGAAAATTAGAAGAAAACAGAAAAAAGCACAGATCACACAAAGATATTTTAAATCAGTGTTATGCTCAAGTTGTATTTCATATCTGTGAGGCTGATTCGTGAAACTCTACAGCATAGTAATATGAACGGATGTGTTTTTACGGCTTTACTAATCATTATATACTATACTGTTATATACTAATCATTTTAATGCGCCGGACAGTTTGAAATTTGTTTACTGGTTTGCTCGTGTATTTGTGCAACATTTATGAATGTTTAGTTGGTTAGCTTTAAAAAATAATAAATAAATATATGTCCTGTAAGGTATGTAAATTGTTTATTACTAATATACACCAAAATGCCATGAAATTAATTTTCACATATTGCAAGCATGTCTCAAATCTGTCTCAAATCTGACATAACTGTCAACAGAAAATGTACACTATTGCAGATCATGGTGAATTAAAGTTACTGAATCGGCCTGATAATTGTTTCGCCCATGCTCATTTTTCTCTTGTATCTCTCTTTTTAATTGTTTGTTTTCCTGTCTCTAACCCTGTTGAAGCTCTAGGGTTTCTCCGCTAACATAATTAGCCCCTCCCAAGACACAGACTCTCCGAGAAAGGAGAGAAGAAGCGATAAAAATCTTCACTTTCTAGAGCCTGTAAATCTTATTGGGCTGTCATAAAAGCCCATATCGGTTCAGGCAGCTCTCTCCACTCAGAGCGCAGGTCTCTGTGGGCCCCAGATGCTCCTGCCTCCTGCTCTGGCTACCTCCTTCGGCTCCAGATGAGCCCTAGCCTGGGAAGTCTTCCTCCAGACCGTCAATGTCAATTCAATTAGGATACACAGAAAACCCTGAATAGCTGAAAGCTGACACCACACATTTGCGGGGAAAAGAAATTCTCAAAGTGTCCTCTTCAGCACAGGGGGCAAGTGCAGACAATAACATTTCCTTGTAAATTAATAAAACCTGTTTTAACAATTCTTATCTTCGTTTTGGATGGCATTATGACCAAATATTTACATTCCAGTGTTTAAGAGGATATCAAGTTTCCAAAACCTTTTCCTATTGGTCAGATTCCAATCTATAACCATTTGTGCAAGTGTTGTTTGGGCTTTTAACACACATATAGAGTACAAGTCAAAACTTTGAGCACAGCTTGCCGTGTTTTTTCTTAGGTTCTTTAGGTTAGGGTATTGTGAAGGCCAGATCATGTGGTGTCCTTTTTATAATAGCACCTTTTCTGTGTTTTACCGAAAGTCTCATATTTGGACTCATCAGCCCAAAGCACAAATTACCATCGGTCTCATGTCCATCTTTCCAAAATTTTTTTTTTTTTTATTTATCTCTCCAAGTAGACCTGAACAACACAGTCTCCTCAGAAAAGTTTACATTATGTTGACATGTGTCTGTTACTTGGTAAATCTATGAAACACTTATGTGGGCTCTAGTTTGAGGTGCTGCTAGTCATTTCTGAGGCAGATCTTAGTTGGTTTTGTGAACTGTTTCTTTTCACCTATTAAGTGCTTGCACATAATAAGTGAACCAATGTAGTAATAGGCCTATTTGGTGTATATAAAAACTCTACCTGGGCAAAACGCATGCCTAACAAGAAATTAATAATTCAATTAAAATTTGTTGAAATAAAGAAAACACATTATGTAGTTTATATATACTGTTCTCATACTGCCTAAGAATGCAAACTCATAGACCCAAACTAAACAAATAAATATTGAATATTGAACTCCTATACATTAATTTTGCCCATGAAAGGCTTCTATTCATATGTGTTAGTGTAGCAGAACATATTTCTCATTTATGATCAAAAATAGCACTCAGGACTAAATAATGTAGGTCAACCAATTCAGAATTTCCTACCTCATGTCGACCTCATTAAACGTCGTCAACATAGCGCAGGTGTTTTGGGCTTCCTTCAGTCTCTGGGCAATTCTCAGCCTCATGCGGTTCATCTTAACCTAAATTGTGAAAACAGAAATGTCAGAAATATCAGTTTCAGTAAACAGTTCCCAGCCCTCATTATTCACAAATATGAAAGTGTGAGGTCGCTAAATGCATTTCTTCACTGTGGTGGCAATTTTCACACTTTACCCTGCTCTCTGTCCTGGCTACTTTAGTGCCACCCTCTGCAAGGCCTACTGGCGCAGCTGCAGCAGCAGTGGGCCTGATGGCTGAAACTACGAAAGAGACAAGGAGGCTGTTAGTATCTCTAGGCATCAGTCTAGTAGGACTGGTACAGGCTTTGTCTGACAGAAAGTCAAGCAATGATTAAACATGTAAGCTAGAGGTCAAGAGCACAGATGTCAAGCAAAACAGTTCTCACATGACACAGACCGTCTGTCTGATGACAACTAACCTGGTTTGGTGTCCATAGCATGTGCTGGCACAGGTGGCACAGGGGGCATAGTGGTGGGAATGGGGCCCACAGCTGAGGGTGGAGGAGGAGGAGGAGGAGATGAAGTCGGGGCAGCAGAAGGTGGTGGAGGGGCTGCAGCAGGGGTAGACTCAGCTTTTGGAGCCTCTGCAGCTTTGGGAGCACCCGCTAAACACACAGAAAAGCTCAGTTTTAAAGTATGTTCTTAATTAGAATATCTTATGCCAATATTGTTAGCTAATTTTTTATCAAAAATCTAGCAGTACAAACCTCCTTTTCTAAGCTTGAAGAGAGGAGTGCCTCCCTCAACCTTCCCTCCATCAGGGACCAAAAGCTCCTCAATCACTCCAGCAGCAGGAGAAGGAACCTGCACTGATGTCTAAGACCAAAGGAAAAAAATGTTTTGTGGTTGTAAGCCTCTGCCAGCCAGTCACGTTGCAGTCCTGACTTATTAAGAGTATAAACAGACATGCCAAAGGTTTAAATTTTGATATGCAAAGTCCGATCATTACTAGCAATCACAAACATAGTCAATTTGTATGACATTTACTTAGTTTTACCTTATCAGTCTCAATTTCACACACCACCTCATCTTCTGAGACAGTGTCTCCTACAGCTGTAAGGAAATCAATTTCTTTTAGCATTCTAATATAAACCAACGAATTTTAAAAATATATATATTTTTAAAGTATACTATATGTAATGTAGTATGTTTATTAATAAAGCAGTTACCTTTCTCCCACCTAACATCCCCCTCTGTGACAGATTCTGCAAATGCAGGGGTCTTGACTGTGACAACTTCATCTCCTGGAGAACAGAGAGTGACAAGAAATGCACTTCTTCACTCCAAACATTGTGGTTGCGTTTTATTGTACATTGAGTTAAGGTAAAAATAAAAGGCAGGCAAGCTAAAACCTACTGAAAGCTACAGATGTCCTGAAGTACTGGATTTGAAAGATGCTGGATCTTGGATGAGATATTCTGAAAGTAACAGAAAAATAAAATCAGAATAAGATTTTTGTGTTTTTACAATGTTTATATGAATCATTTGAATAAACAACTGCAGGCTTTCAAACAGTGATTATTAGAAAATAGGTTTATGACTTGTACGGGTGTCAAAACTAGCACCCTTTAGTGGGTGACAAATAAGGGACCAAAGACGACACATTAGAAAATAAACCCATCTATGGTGTTAAGATTGCAATAACTTGTTAATATAAAGTTTCCTGTTTCTAAAAAAATTGTTCTTATGCATATACTTACACATTGTTGTTGAAAGTGATAGAATGGCTAGCTGATAGACCTGTTGGAAAAAGAGACACATGTAAATAACTTGCTGCGGAAGGATTAGCCAAAAGCACAGACTGAGATTAAAGACCACAAATTTGAAAAGTAAATTCACATGCCTGACGTGGCCCGACGAGCTAACACATTATTCCGCTGTAAAAAAGAACAGTGAAACATTATAAAGTGTCTACAATATTTAAATGTCAGTCTTTACAGGGGAATAAAACTCTACCAACATGTAATAATATTATCATATCCTTCCAATAAAAATATACACAGTTGACAAAGTTAAACAACAATGTTGTCAGTGATAATTATTGCCCGCTGGGATTGTATATAAATCAGCAATGTGAGAAGCCAGTCAAAGATAATTTCTACGCACTAGACATTGACCTTTGAACAACAAAATTACCTAGAGGATAAGGTGGCTTGTGTGGTTTTGCATGTAAGTACACAAATATTAAATTGATGTATTAAGCACATATATACATACAGTTTGGAATTTAATTGTTTTTATATTCACTGTCCTGTTGTAATTAGCCAACTGGCCTAACTAAGTGCAAACGAGATGAGATGATGTGTTGCATCACTGCAGAATGTCGTACTAGTTATGCTGGTTAAGCGTGCCTTGAATTCTGAGTAAACTGCCAACAGTGTCATTAGCAAAGCAAGTTATCTGTCTCAAAAAGACGCAGCAGTTGAAAATAGAAATCTGGACTCAGTACACCAAAGTACATAGTTCCAGTGGTCTAATGTCCATTCCTTATCTTTTCTGGCCCAAGTTATTTTGCTCTCATTGGTCTCCATCAGTAGTGGCTTTTTTGTAGGATTTTGACCATGAAAGCCTGTTTGAAGCAGTCTCCTCCAAACAGCTATTGTCTAAAGAGGCCTTTTACTACAATGCCAAGCACTGATGTGGGCTCTTATTTATTTGTCACTATGTGTTTTATTGGGTTGTAGTTACTGAACTTTTAGTGTCACAATAGTATTTAGATTTTTAGGGGACTGCACTTGAAAGTTTCAAATGTACTGAAACTCTCCAGATTGGCTGACCCTAATTTCTTAGTGAAGGACTCTTAACTTAGTTAAGCATCTTGACATGATATGGATTAAAACAGCAGGTAGGTTGATATATAACATAGCATAATGTTACATATCAACCCAATTTAACAACCCAATTTAACTTTTAACAAGACAAAAAGTAAGATACTGCTAGTAGTGTGCCAAACTGTTACTGAGGCAAACAGTGACAAATTAAATAAATCCTACTAGTCTCACCACTCATCTTGCAAAACAATAAAGACACTGCTACAGGTACTGAGACCTTAAAGACCTCTTCATATGCAACTGCAAATCCCCACTTCACATGACAAAACATTACCTTAGTACTTAATTTAGGTAAACTCATCTTTTTCTCGCATTAACCACATGACCTCAGCATGACTGCTACCAGCAGCTAGCTAGCTACCAGTCTATTAAGCCTAGTGTGGCTAGCATGTTCTTGCTAGAACGCTACATAATATTCAGTAAGTTAGTGTTAACTTCATATAATAATGGCTCAGGACTTTCTACTTAGACCAGATAGCTTTAACATTTATGTCAAAGACCAACCCAGGACAGAGAGCACAGCTGGTAACTTTACTACAGACTGCAGCACAGACATGTTAAGGAAAAGTGTCATACTGTCCTTGGCTTACAATGTTACGGCCTGTACTGGCCTGCAGCAGCCGGCTAATGCTAATGCTAGCTCTGACAGCCGAACACACAAGATGCGCCTTCACCCTCAGTCGCAGACAGCGACGAGTCGTGCTACTAGTGGCAACCACAACGTTTTATTTGCTTGTTGCCTACCTGACGGATGGCAGACAGGGAACGACCAAAATTCCTGGTGAGACACCGGGAATGGGATAACATGATGGCTGTGCGACAGCAGCCTGTCGGTGGAAGGGAAACTACGGTCACCCCGACAAACCAGGCACGCGCGAAAAACAGGAAGTCGTATGGGACAAACCAAACGTTCTGACCGAAGGGGGTGTGGGGGAACTTCACTATGGACCCGTCTGACCCCCCCCC
>OMLM01000649.1:0-18122 GCA_900302695.1 Helostoma temminkii
GGGGGGAGGGAGATGAGGAGGATGGGGTTGAAAGGAAAAGAATTTAGGCATAAGAATGGGATGATAAACATAGACCTATAGAGTGTTTATATGGGTGGAAGGAAAGTGGATACATTGAAAGCCTGGGTGGGAGGGATGGTGGACATCTGGGTAGCTGAGGGTGCCAAATATGGAAAAAGCTCACTCCACTGTGGATCCTGGACCTTGGAATGGCTATGGCCATTACTCCAGATGTTTTGGAATAGATTCACAGATTTTAGAAAAACCCTCATGACTTAAATGATCCAACAATCTTGGGGTGGATGTATATACAGACATTTATTCGCACTTCAAAACAATAGCCTCATGAACCTAATCAGGATGAGCCAGCTGAGGCTGATCCCCAGTTGCTGCATTTCTACAAAAAAGCCTGAGTCTGTATGAGAATTGGATTGAAGCTTCAACATTTGGAGTGTGTATGTACTGTAAATAAGGAGTGATTACCTGAAAGAGCTTCAGATACCAAATCTCTGAAACCACCATTCACTACTTTGGGTGTTGCTAAAGGGGTATAAACAATGTACCATCAGATAGCACAAAATGCCACTATCTGGTAGTAAGGTCCTCAGACTTAAATCTTTTCAAGGGTAAAGCTTTCTGGAAGTATGAAATCCTTATCAGCTGATGTTTCAACCTAAAGAACTGTCTGTTATCAGAGCTGGAAGGCAGCGGATACTGATTTCAGTATGGACTCTTTGCTGTGATGGTTCCTGTAAAAATAGGTCTACACAGTAGCATTATGCTACTGAGTCCTTATCAGGACATTTAAAGGGGACATTAAGTGTAATGTTATATTTATGACTGTACAAAGCACGTTGAGTGGCACAGTGGTGTAGTGGTTAGCACTGTTGCCTCACAGCTAAAAGGGCCTTGGTTTAAATCTACTAGTAGGTTCCTTTCTGTGTGGAGTTCGCATGTTCTCCAGGTAGTCCAGTTTCCTCCCACTGTCCAAAGACATGCGGTTAATTGGTGACTTTAAATTGCCCATAGGTGTGAATGGTTGTCTGTCTATATATATGTCAGCCCTGTCTAGGGTGGACCCTGCCTCTCACCTGATGACAGCTGGGATGGACTCCAGCACCTCCACAACCTTCAAGAGGAAAATTGATTGGGATAATGGATGGATGGACAAAGCAAGTTACCTACTCTTAAACAATGTGTCTATGGACTAGTGTCACATGAATGTTATATCTCATTTGTAAAACAGTGGATATTGAAACCCAAAAGAAAACACTGAGCAAGTAAATCAGCATTTGGGCAAAGCCCAGTGGGTATTAACCGTTTTCTTCTTGCTGTGTTTTAGGACACAAAATAACTGACAGTGCCTGTTTGTTGTGGGTACACCCATGAATTCTTAATGAGCCTGTATCCTGTTCCTGTATGAAATCTGCAGCTAGAGCTTTTAATTTAATCTGGACAAAAACATTAGAATTAGAAGTTGTTTGAAAGATTGTTTCAAGCACTTAGGGAACATATGATGCCTTATAAAGTATGTGTCAACTGCAAGAGTTAAAAACATAGGATAAATGACCAAAAATGTGTTATAACTTGGAAAAACAATCCTCAAATGATGAAACAAGGCTACAAGATTTTTTTGCAATACATCTGTGATTATACAGTTTAAAAGAAGATATAGATGAATATTACCTCAAATATGACAGCAACATCACACACAGGCTGGTGTTAGATCAAATGAAGCCACCCCTCAGCTACAGCTGGCTAATTGCACCTACATTTACCTTCTTTACCCAAAGTCACTTCAGGGTCTGGTACAGAGCCAGTGCTTAATCTAAGAACAGGTCTCAGACAGGAAAACTGGTTCCAAAGTGCCACCAGCTCTAGAACCATAAATCACTTATGTCATACCAACAAGATCAGCTAGAGAGAGATAAAAATCAGTGTATACTCTGTTAGATTTGTTTAACTGCAGTGTGACTGATACCAGATTTGATGCTACGAAGGTAGCTAAATGCTAAAGCTAACAAAAGCTAACATTAACATCATTATGTTCAGCATTAACAATAATCTGTTATTTCTTATTAAACATATTCTCTGTGCTTGGTGTCGGAATGACATGGCTCTGTGGTGGTTTTCTATCCTGTGGAAAGAACAAACCAACTAACTCTGAACCAGCACCAGCCCAAAACAACTGGTCAACTGGTTTGCTTTGATTGAAAGGACATAATAGTTTGTTGAAAAAGAAATAAGCACCACCTTGACCATAGTATGCACACTAATGACTCTGAATTTGTGATGTGGGCTGAGTTTTACAGTTGTTCCACTAATACTGATAAAATGCTTGATTGTAGCTTATGGTTCAGTTGTGACTGAAGCTCAACAAGTATAATCACAGATGTTTTGAACCGGACCCATCTGGGTGTGCTGTTTTTCCCAGGTCTTCATCTGATCAGGTTCAGGGTCAGTGTTTGGTGTGGAAGGTATAAACTCTTAGGTTTGACATACGTTCTGGTGGAAACATAAACAGTGGGTGCGGGGTGTCACCGATGGAGTAACGTGACTCCCAGCACCACAGTGGCAAAGCAGGAGGAAGGGGTCACAGTGCTCTGACACCACTCCAAGGGACAAAGGGGCTCTCTTTCACTTCTTAGTGTCTTCAGGTGGAAATCAAACCTGAAACAGAAATCCCATGTGGTATTCTCATGGTCCTAGATAGTTTAGAACATACTACATACTGACAGCATTTTACTAGATATAAGAATATTATTAAATGAAAATCACTTTCACTTTTTGGTATTCCAGTTCTATCTGTAGTCAGTTTTTAGACAAATCATGTTGGCACTATTAGAATTTAAAAAAAAGGCTACTTTAAGATATAAATCACAAATATTGAAAGGTGTAGTTTACAAGCAGGAAGAGAGGTTTCTTTTTTAAAAAAGTCAGCCTTTGATCAGGAATCCAAATCATTTTAATGCATTTTTTGTACGGTTTGCTCACGTAGTGCCATAATTCTACACTTTGTATATTTGCCTTTGTGTGATACTTTGCAGTCTTTGGCTGCAGTTTCAATTAGACTGTTAATGTCTGCACCGTCCAGGCTCTAAGAATGAACATGTGGCTTCTGTTCAGGATTGGTCTCCTCCTTAATTTGAGATCATTTTAGTGTCTCTGCTGTTTACTTTAGTGTTTCAGTCTGTTTACTTTACTTTTTTATGTATTCTGTTAGATAGCAAGTTGATTCCAACAAGAGTTTGATGTTAACTGTATTGTATTTTCCGTAGTTAAATTCTGCCCATAAACTAATTCCATTGCTGCATCTCCACTTTGCAGCAGAAATAATTAAAGCTACAGTATGTAACTTTTTTTGGAATCAATAGCTGAGCTGATACTTCAAACATCCCAGGATGTCAGATACACTGTGTCAAGCTCATGCATCTCATATAGTTATGTGCAAGGTACCCTTTCACATCAGTTGTGACGTTTAGCGTTTGACCATCTCTGATCTATTAGATGGAGGAGCTTCTCAAAAACGTTTAGAAATACTAATAATAATACTGTCCCCGCACTGCTACCAGGCTGTTCAATGAGTCTGTGTCATGGGAGGTTTCAACAGCACCTCTGCACATAATGTATATTTGAAACATTTACATACTGTAGCTTTAAGTGCATTTTTAAATTAATTTCTTTGGTTTTAGTTTAGGTGAATAATTCTATGGACTTACATTGCCTTAAATATGAAGTGAAGTCCGTTACTAAAGCTCCCTGGCTGGATAAAACACGTCCTAGTTTTTACTGGTGCTTCGCTGTTAGTTTATAATAGTCCTGACTTGTATTCATTAAATGTCTGAGAACTGAAGTCATCACGTAAGACAATTTTGAGTTATTATTTTCTAAAAAATGGCTCTATAGCCTTAAATTAAAAGTGTAAATACTTAAATAATGGGTGTCATTTGCTAAAATATATAATTAAGGGAGTGCATATGGGTATTTGTCTTCCTTCTTCTCCTATAAACTTTGTATAAAATACATTCATGATTCATTCAGTACATGATTCAATATCATGTAAACTGTACTGATGAAGTTATCCATAGCCACTGGCACATGTGAACATCTTACAGATCGAACACAGATCTTTACACCATGTTATTTTAAAGCCTACCGCACCAGCAGCAAACCAGTTGTTACTAGTTTAGGTTGATTGTAACTCTAAAGGTATTCCATCCTATAATTATTCCACCATAACTGCAAGTTTTACTCTTTAAAATCAGCCCAATGTTCACTTTTATTGTGGATCTGCAAGTCAATTATTAGTTCTGACATCATCACGACACTGGAACAGGTGGTGTAGAGGAGTCTGAGGCTGTGTCTCAAACACTCCATGTGTACTGTATAGTGTGTTCGCCATTTTGTAGCGAACCACATGTGCATTATGGAGGAAGTAGCGATTGATTAGGAAGTGGACATTACTGACATACGTGTTCTGTTCTGAGTTACTTTTCTGAATACTGGTCATCTTTTCTACAACCTAGCAGACTTTGTAGGAATAATGGCCGGAGCATCAAGGACACTGGCTTCGACATGACTGATGTTTCTGAAGACGCAGCTGTAATTCTCTCTGTGCTTAACTGTCACTGTTAAAACCGGAGACACAGATATTTTGTATTACTGTTTAGTGTTTTTTGTAGCACAACACTACACAAAGAGGAGTTCTGTATAACAGTGCAGCGTGAGCATACTGTAGTTAGACTGTCTGTTAGCTCTATATTGACATTCTGTTTGAATATAACACTTATGTAAAAGTAAAAAAAAACATGCTTCTGATCATCATTTAACGTCCGACCTCTTTCTCTTGTTATTCTTGGTGTATAAATAGAAACTATTCAGCGCCGCCTGTAGTGGCAGGCTACGTATTGTTACCTCCATGCATCTGAACGCAGGGAGATTCCTTTCATTCGTTTACATTTTACAGACCACATGAATGTCAAGTGAAAAACCTAATGAAATCCAAATGTAGGATGAAAAAACATACAATGTTGATGTTATTATTATTAATATTATTGCTATTATTGCTATCAAAAGATAAACTGTGTTGCATTAGTGTTTCTTTTGCTGTGTGAAAGACTGTCTATATATCTCTGTATTACTTGTGGACTGCATTTTGCTCACTGCCTGAGTCATGACATGCATCAGTTCTTAGACACTGTAGTTTACTGACTTTTTTGTTGCATCTGTTAAAGCTCCATCCTCAAAACCTCATCCCACCTTCTTTCAACCGCAGTAAGTCTGTGATCACAAAACTTGAAGTAGTTTCTATGCTTCTTATCTCGCTCCGTGGTGTGGAGCTAGGTGAGAACATCAGCTAAATGGCTAAAATGTAATTACATAACAATTACCACTCATAGTGAGGTTTGAATATTGGTCGGTGATAGAGCTGCTTATATCTCATGACTCCGGTTGTAGCTACATAAACCTGTTCCTGTCCTGCAGAAGGCAGACTGAACTACCATGCTAGCTGGCTTGTTGACAGAGACTTTTTGCTGAAGCTTGAATTTTAAATTGTATATTTTTCTCTGCATATGAAATGAATAAATAAATGATGGCCATGTATGACCCACTGTTCTGTAGTATTTACTGTTTGGCACATGCACTGGCTGACATGTGGCTCTTTACACCATAACCACAGCAACACTGCTAATTAAGTTTCTGGTGGAACTAGTCTGACCCTATGTTAGATTGGATTATGGACAACTTAAGCATAGTTCAGCGTTTTTTTTGTTTGTTTGTTTGTTTGTTTGTTTTTACAGTGGCCTCTCAGTTTTTATTTTGCATTAGAGTTTTAGTGTAAGTTACACATTAAACACACTCTCTTTAACAAATAAATTATATAGTATATATTTTTTATGAAAATAAACCTAATTCTGTGAATAGAGCTCATGAGGCGATGTCTAAGAAACTTGGCTGTTCAAAGATTCTACAAACCATGTATAGCTGCTTGAGAAATCAAGAATGACCATAGCATTATAGCAAGTCAGATAAACTTCAGTGATATCAATGTGTCCATTTAGGCTCAAGTGACTGTGAATCACATTCAACTATAAAAGACAACAGGCAGTACCTGCAGCCCATTCATGTTGCACAGCTAGTCC
This sequence comes from Helostoma temminkii, assembly GCA_900302695.1. Lineage (NCBI taxonomy): Eukaryota > Metazoa > Chordata > Actinopteri > Anabantiformes > Helostomatidae > Helostoma > Helostoma temminkii. Next base: position 6,144 of record OMLM01000649.1, read on the forward strand.
AGTTTCTCCAAGATTGCACATCCATATGTGCAGCCACAAGAATGTTTGCTGTGTCTCCCAGCAGAGTCTCAAGAGCATGGAGGAGCTACTAGGAGACTGGTTGTTACACCAGGAGAGCTGGTCAGAGCCGTGGAGGTCTGGGAGGAGATCTGCAGAATCACTTTAATTATGAGGTGATGATTTCTTACCATAGCCAACATAATTTATTTGTTCATGAAGTGATATTTTCTCTATCACAGTGTCATATCTACTCTCTGACATCGCCATCGCAATTCCCCAATCTTAATCAACAGAAAATGTGTGGGCTGAGCTGAAACAGGTTCGTACAAGGAGGCAAACATGACTCAGCTGCACAAGTTCTGTGAGAAGGAATGGGCCAAAATTTGTACGAGTTGTACGAAGCTTGTGGTAGGCTAGCCCAAGAGTATGATTCAAGTTACACAAGTTAAAGTCTATGCCACTAATAATTAATAATGCATGTGTACAATAAATAAAAGCTAAAATGTAAAATTCTCTATACTATTATTCTGAAATATATCAACCAAATATGAAGGAACTGGACAAATAAATATATTGAAATGAAAAACTGAATTTGTATGCATTTGGCCAAGATGTGTGTAAACTTAGGACCTCAACTGTAGTTAGTGGGTCACATTGATATAGAGACAGGTAGAAACATCAATATAGCAAATATAAAAATTCATCCATTCAAATCCAATTAAGTCAAAATAGATTTTTACCGTTTAGCATCACAAAGCACAAATTAGTCCTTAGACCCTAGAATCTGACAAGGTAAAACTCCCTGCAAACACACCCAGCCATCCCTACTCCACTCTAGTGAACTGTCGTAGAAATGACCTGGAACACTTGATACTTTTCATAAACAGTTACCAAAGCTTTTCAAAGGTTTTTCAGAGTTCCTGTTCATGGATGTCCACAGTGCTTCAGATGGAAAAAGGGTTAAGTAATATTCCGATGTCAGTTCTTCAGCACTGAGCCTTAGCTGTTTTCAGCCTTACGGTCTGTATTTCATGTACAATGAAAACTTCATATTGCTGCATCCAGTATGATGAGTGTCTGTGTAGATCGTGTTCCAGAGCAAGTGTATCTCCTCAACTGTTTATGGTCCCCAGAAGACAAATGCTAACGATGGCTGTATTTCTAACATTGATATGAATCTCTAGTTTTTCAAAGAGCAAGATTCGGAAAACTCTTATCTGTGTTCCAAAATGATCAAAGAAATTGGCAATAATTGCTGTCACATCTACAGATTGCACTCATGCTCCCCAGGGGATAGACCCTCTTTATTTTAAGACTGAATGATGTTTCATCCTGGTTGACCACACTGACAAAATCATCACCTGATAAACTACTGAGCGTACTTCCTTCAGATTTAGTGAGTAGAGCCATGTCTCCTGTAGGGTGAACTCTGAATGCCCTTGGACAGATGTATATGTAGAAGTGACTGGAAAAAAAACAGTAATAGTATTTGTAGTGCTGGCACCACAAATGCAAACTTCAAATTGAAGTGTTTTACATGGACTGTTTGAGACCTTCCTTGTCTTTGACATGGTATTAGCATTAGCAAAGCATTTAACAGTACTAACAGCAGCTGCCTTTCACTACAAACATATGTTTGTCCTTCTGTCCGTTTGCCTCTTTTCGTCCCTCAGCTGTGTTCATTTAAGTAAACTTGAATAACACACACACTCTCTGAAGTGTCCTCTAAAGGCTGTACAAGGTCTTGCATCTATTAATGTGCCTCCCTCCCCATCTATCTCTTATTCTGTCTCCTGTCCTCCCCTTTTATTAGTTAACTTCTCAGCTTTGTCCTTTTAACCTTTCTCTACTGATCATCCAAACTTTGGCACCCCCCAACCCCACGCTACCATATCTGCTCCCACATTGCTCACTAACACTTCTTATACTTCCCTCTTCTCCTTCCTTTTTTTATTTACTTTGATTTTACCTGCTTCTTCTTCCCCTCTAAGAGCTTTTCCATTATTATTTTTCCCCATGAATCACACCACAAACCCTTTCTGTGCACTCTTGGCTCCTCTCTAGCCCCTTTTTTACCTCTCACTCTCCTTTTCATCTACCTGTACCTGTGCATTCAGTGCATGCTTTTATCCAAAGTGCCTGCTTCAAGTTCATACCTATGAATATTGCAAATCTTTTGAAGAGCATGTAGTCTATATGATGTAGTACTTGGCATTTGGTGGCTGCTGTTTATCTAAACGTGACTCACTCATGTCCTGCACATCGGTAGGATTCCTTTGTGAGTTCCAACTATTCCTCTTTCATTCTTCTCTTTCTATATTTGTTAACTACGACACATGGCTCTCTATTCTTCATATCCTCAACATTAAAAGAATTGTTCACATGTTAATATTGAGGTAAAATGTGACTTTCTCACTACAACTGTTTTTTTTGTTCCACTGTATTGTGGAGTCAATATGCCCTTTAAGTTCTTCTACTGGCTTTATATTAATGTTACAGAATCAATCAGAAACACAGGACAGTCTATGTAGCCTACTTTATACAGCTTAATAACAATTAAACTGAAGTCTCTAATTGTGCTCCTGCTAGCCTTGTTCTGAAGGTGCAGGCTAGCCCTGGTTCCTTCTACTCATCTGGGAAATTCTCAGTCAGAAATCTTGAGAAAGTTTGAATTGTTCATTTTTTCCAGTTGAGGAATAATGTTACTCAGGCCCATCATGTCTCAGACTGAGATAGAGATGATTATTCATGCATTTATTTCATCCCGTCTAGGTTATTGTAACTCTCTTTTTACATCTCTTAGCAAAACATCTCTGGATCGCCTGCAACTGCTAAGCTCTGAGCCAGGTCCTCTAAGAGGGAACAGGTGACACCGAACCTCATCTGTTTACACTGGTTCCCAATTCAATTCAGAATTCAGTTTAAGGTACTTGTAATTGTTTTTAGAACCCTACATGGTCAGGCACCTGTGTACATTAGAGATCTGCAACAGCCTTATGTCACCAGCAGGTCTCTAAGGTCCTCTGATCAGGATCTGCTGGTTGTTCCTCGTTTCAGGCTCAAAACTAAAAGTGACTGTGCTTTTGACATTGCAGCTCCCAAACTCTGGAACTCTCTCCCATTGGACTTAAGATCAGTGAACTCAGTGGAAACCTTTAAAAAGCAGCTAAGACCCATCAATTTAGACTAGCGCCTGAATTGTAACAGTCTTTAACTTCTACCCTTTATCTTCTGTACACTGTAAGTCACTGTTGTCTGTTTGTCTGTTTTTTACCCTGCAATGTGAAGCACTTTGTAATGTCTGATCTAGAAAGGTGCTAAATAAATAAACTCTACTTACTTACTACTTCATGGGTGTCAGCTGAATGTAGGAGTGCCTTTTTTAAACAGCATGATGGCTGTGCAAATGGCACCAGTTTAATTAGAGTCCAGTCACATTCCTGCTGAAATGGAGAATCATATCCTTGGAGGAACAGTGCTCTGACTGCTGTACGGCACCGGGATGAAATCCTCAGAGCGATTGTTGTTGTTAACAGTGGGTCCTGGGTTCTTCCTGGTGCAGGACAATGCCCGGCAACATGTAGGCACTTCCTGGATGACAAAGGTATTTCTGCCAATTACTGGCCCTCACATTCTCTGACCTAAATTTACTACTACTTACTGAGTAGTGTATAAGGGCCTCAATAAACCAGCTTTAAAAATTCTTTGGGCCGCTTGCTCTAAAGGTTCCAGAGAAGTCCTCAGCACAGAGCCAGCCTTCCTGATCAGTTTGTTTTAGTGTCGCTGGCTCTGATGCTGCTATTCCAGCAGACAGCAGCAAATAATATTACACTGGCTGCACTGCAGCATCTTGTTGCACACATTAAAGTACTTTAGCTTCATCAAGAAGTAAAGCCTGCTCTGTTCCTGTATGTACACAGCCACTTCTGTATGTTGTTGAGGTGAACTCCCATTTTTTTCTTTATCTACCTCTCCAGCACCTTCACCTTGCTTCCAGTAGGACCCTCAGTAAGACAGGCTGGAGTGTATTAAAGGCTAAACATGATTCTCACAGCACCTAGGGGTGATAGGCGAGCTGTAGTGGGAATACTAATATCTCAAGTGGGTCAGAACCAGTCTAACTAGGACTTCCATGGCATGCGAGGTGACAGTGACTGGTCTGTAATCATTAAGAGCAGCTGTAGATGAAGATTTTGGCAGTGGAATGAGGCATGATGTTTTCCAGTTTTTGGCACTTGCTCCAATCTCAGGCTCAGGTTAAAGGGCTGCTGCTCAGCAAAGGCCTTTAGGACTCAGGGACTGACTCCATCAGGTCCTGCAGTCTTATTGTAGTTCACCCTCTCCAGCTGCTTCTTGAGCAAGTGCTGTGTTAACACCAGACCAAACGAACCGCACCAAGAGGGAAAAAAAGCACTCGAGTTTAACCTAAATGAACTAAATCTTTTAGGAAAGCACCCTAAAACTTTATATATATATATATATATTATATACATAGAATAGAATACATAATATTCAGGTTACCTGTTGATGATCAGGCAAACATAGAGGTGACCAAAGTGCCCAATATCCTGCACATAGTATGTTATTGTTGTTGCAGCATACAACTTTATAACTCTCATTATCAAGAGATATTAGTTGATTCTGTTATCAAGCATGTTGCCGAATGTGATGCAGCAACATTTATATTTTAAGACACAGAGTAAAACTCGAACTGCAAATAAAACTCCAGAACCAGCTAGATAGAAGGTTTGGACACTTAATGGGCCCCTAATCTGACACCTTCAGTTTAATGGAGAATACTGCTTCTAAAGCTTCAGTCTGATGTGTGCAGGATACTGCAAAGATTTAATGGACCAAAGCAGCACGTGTTCAGTATAACACTGCAATGTTACAATCAATGATCATTTAAATTTCACAGCATTGCTGAGTCAGGTTTTGACCACATTAATCATAGTAACAGAAGTTTCTGTTCTTAGCACAGCAACACAGACAAATCACTTCCACTGCTCTAAACATTTGCTTAGATCGTTTGCCTCTGTGTAAAAGACTTTCTGTTTAGCTGCTGTTCAGCAACTGCTGCATTTGTCAGTGAAACTATAGGTCCCATTTGTCCCGATTTCCAGTTTGCCAGAAAACTTTCCTTATACATTCCTGATAGTTAGTTAGTATTTCCTTATTAATTACCAGGTCCTTCCAAACACTATTTTTAGACGTGTTGTTAGATTTGCTAATCATTGCATTCTGTTTGTATGATTTTACACAGCATCCCAACTATTTTTGAAGTTGTAATGCAAATATATTTTTAAATAACTCCCACAGGGTCATCATTTAGGCTTTTCATGGATGTTTTTCTAGTAATTAACAAGCAAATACTAGATACGTTTTAGGAAACTACTAGAAACATTTCCAGTAAATTATCTAGAAAATACAGGACCCATAAAATAAAGTGTTACCTATTTGTTGTCCGCTGTTTGGTGTTGAATATGTAGTGTACAAAGGGTGTATCACAACGCCTCCCGGTGGCACTGACAGCACCACGAACACCACAGAACTATGCATTAAATGGACCATAAAACCAAAACAAGCTAATTAGTTAAAGAGTCCTTCAATCATTATAAATAAAAATTATTTTTATTAATAGCGCTCAAAATCTACAATGTGTAGCGACATTAAATAGCATGAAGGGCTCTCACAGCAGCAGTAATATACACTACACCCGACAGAGCACACTCACATTATAATTCCCCTCATGCACACACAAACACACCCACACTGGAGTGCTCCCCCGAGGGCCGACGTGGGCATTACAGTCAGAAATGTCTCATCCATCTACTTACACAATAGAAAGAGAACATTTCCATAGCAACATATTGACCTTTGACCCCCACAGGAGGTTGCGAACAGCATGACTGATGAATGAGAGGGAGTGTTGGCAAATTTGATCTGCGTGGTGATTTGTAGCAGCACATTTCCTACACCTCCTCTTAACAGTGCTTTCAGTGAACTCTTCACCTGCAGCAGCTTGAACTGGTAACGGAATTACTTCTTGTTAATACAATGGAAAATAGTCCAAAATGACTTTATGATCTTATTATAGTATTTTTAATGAAATGGAAATGAAGTTAGCAATTACTATTGATTTTTGTTTTTAACTTCTTTCTGCAGGAGATAGTGGGCGGAGTCTGGTCATCAGGGACACCAGCTCACCTGGTCTGTTTGCAGTGTATAAGCTAGTGGCAGTCAGCAAGTTGCTCATTCTACACAATAACTGAAATACTGTTGTGTTCAAGTAGCAGGATGGGCCTCAACTATTTTAACATGAAGGGTGAAAGGTAACTGTTGTCCAGGAGTTAGCATGTGCACAGGCTCAAAAGCTCAGGAATCTTTAAATCAAAACTTTTCTTAATACACTGTATAAAAAATGACACTGCAGACTTTGTGTTGGAACATTACACTAACTTAGACTGACTAATGCAAGAAAATACAATTATGATAACCTGTTTATCATTTGACTTTGAGCTAGCTCAGATGAAAGTTGAGAAATGCAGTGAAATCATTGGTTAACATGTATAAATTAGGGGATAACTTATTAAATGATACTAAGGGGCCTTGTGAGAAAGGCAGATTTGAGGATAACTCTGTTTGTACGTCTCCAGAAACTTAATCATGAACCAAAACACCTGAAAACCTTGAAATACATGCAAGAAAATCCCTGCTGGTTTGTGTCTTTGAACTTGTTTTCTTTAGTTAATTTAAAAGCTGGAACATACTATGAGTCAAGTGTACCAACAAGTGATGTTAGCGCTTCACTGACCAAAGATTCAGTCAGAAATTTAGATACAAAATGTAGACATATTTTGAAGACATTATGGAAATGCTGTAGCTAAAACAGATTTTCAATGCACATTAATATCAGCATTGTGGCCAATGTGTGTTACTGATAATGTCCTCTGTCATATAGAAGTTATGTTGCAGTCCAACAAAGCCTCCAACCAGGGTTTTATTAGAACCAGTAAAAAACACTGTTACATTCAGTGTATTCAATGTTTAATTGTCTCTGTTGACGGAGCAAAGAGGTTATAAGATGAAGTTACCTGCTGGCACTGTGCTGTGTTACTGTAGGATCAGCATCACTGATCTGCTATCACTGGTGACACAGGACTACAGTGAGTCTCAAAGTGCAGATATCCCAGAACTTCACACAAGTCAAGTAGCAACATAACAGTTTGTTCATGCATGACAGGATAAAGCAGTTGTATTAACAGTGAGCAGGCTTCCCTACAGGCAGCAGCGCTATGTTCTCCATCATGATTATTTATTATGTCTGTTTGTCATCAGTTATTTATGGTATGATCCCAGAGGAAGACTGAAGCAAGGCACGTAACAAACGGAAGGATTCGAGTCACACAAACAAGTGAGATAAAATGATATATGACTTTACTACGTGATGTAGCCTTACAATGTGATACAACTTCACAATATGACTTTAGAACATTCACAATATTGTGTGACCTTACTATGTTGATGTGAGTTTACGATGATAGTAACTTACAATGTGATAAATCTGTATGTTGCAATGCGGTACAGCTTTATGATCCAACGTTATGATACAGTGTTGTAATTCAACTTCAGTGTATTTGATTTCAGCAAGAGGCAGTTCTGCCTGTGTAGAGAGTGTGTGAGGCATGACGTGACTTACTAAACATCGCACTCTGACATTACAAGGACTTTGTACTGGTGGGACAGGATAAAGTCTGACTGACATGTTTACAGTCTCACATGCAGCTCACTTTGGTAATGTTTATTTAAAAGCAGCTTATGTCGCTGCAATGCTGCTGTACAATGGCACTTTTCAGCTAACAGCCAATGGTAGCGTTTTTCACGTGGGTGGCCTCTGTAGTGAGTGAGCTATTTAAAGAACAGGACGGGAGGGACAAGAAGCGAAGTTGGGGCTGTAGTCTTCATTGTTTAGGTTCAAAGCCATTGAAAGGAGTTATAGGGCCTTTAAGAAACATCCCATCATACATAGCAAAGCGTTTTCAGATCTCTAGAAGCACCATATAGAACCACTTCTGTAGCACGGTGCTCAACAACATATCAGTCCTGAATGGTTGACTTCAGAACAATCAGATGACTGGCTTCAAAGCAGAGCTGGCCCTGGGCATAGGCTGTGCAGTATAGGCAAATACTAGGGGGACTGTCTGTTCATATAGGTGGCATCTGAGACCCATATGAGAGAAGAAGAAAGATGACTAGTTTTTACTAATGATACTATTTTAAGTACAAATATTTTAATGCTACAATTTTAAGACATTGCAAACAAAACCAACATCAGCATGACTACATATCCTCTTATATTAAAAAAAAGACTTGTCTTGTTGTCATGGTTGTCCTTAATGCATCACTGTCTCACAACAGTTACATTATTCAAATCTATGGGATCATCTGTGAGGAAAGGTGATGAACTGACCTGAAAGAAACTTACTTATGTCTAAATTTTGAAAAAATATTGGTGAAAACAGAAAATGACAACAAAACTTCATCACATTGTCTGACCCCTCCAGTTTAACATGCTATAGACTTTAATGTGACTAAGGTGCTGTTATTGGCTATGTTTAGCAATGAGCAGCTTTTTTTGGCATACACTCCTCTTTAAAACATCCAACCTCTGCCATACCTGGGCTTTTGTGTTGTATTTAATTTTGTGTAATACTGTGTACATGTTGTATTTATACTGTGATGTAAAAACATATTTGCCCCTTCGTAGTTTATTTTTTTGCATATTAGTCACTCAGATCACTCAGCTCAAGCTAATTTAAATATTGCACAAAGACAATCTGAGTAAATTTTAAACGCAGTTTACTGTATAACTTTTTCACACGGTTCCAGGCAGGTGTGGGCAGATTTTTATCCTTTAACAAATTAAATCATTATTTTAAAACATTTTGTATTTACTTGGGTTATCTAAATATTAAAATTAGATTAATCTTAATCATTTAAGTGTGACAAATATGCAAAAAAAAATATTAGGAAGGGGACTGACTCTGCTTTAAAGGCTGTGCTGCTGTATCTGTTTGAAAAAATTCTACACGACATCAGTCATAATTCCCAAGTATTTAGAAACTCATTTAATTTCTACATTATGGAGACAGCTGACAATCAGATGCAACATGACCATCCAAGGACAATCACAGACAAACCTTTGAATTTAAACAGAAATCAAATAGATATTTGCATATAGATGCTACTGATGGAACCCCTTTCTGTGTGCACAGAAATATTTAATTAATCTGTCATGCACTTACAAATACAGCCTCATGTGTATTAGTAACGGTGCAATTAGAAAGTCTAAAAAGAGAAAAGGCTATAGCTACCAAAGCAGCAGTGGCAGTGGGGAGGAGAATAACTGACACAGAGAGAAAGTGGGGGGAGCAGAGAGGCATGTTAATGGAGATGAATATAGACACTGTTCAATTAATGCTTTGATTGATTTATTACAAGCAATATCATTATTGGTCTGTTACTGTTAATATAACTGTCTTTTCTTATTAGTGCAGAGAAATTTATAAATTACAATATTAACACAGTAGCCTGTGACAGCAGCACAGAGAAGTTTTATTATATTTAGTATTTTTAATCTATAGCATATAATATTAGTATGCTGCAGCCAACAATTTTTGTAACTTTCCACAAGGTGAGAGATTTTAACATCTCACTCCAGCTCTTATGATCATTCTCTGCTCTGGTTCCAGATAAAGTCTAATGGTGAGCACCCTGTCCCTGTACATCTGTACAATTTTAATATCTCAGCCCATTTTAGGTTAAGGTTTGGACAATGCCTTTAAGTGTAGTCCTTACTGAAATGCCTTTTTTTGCCTGTAGGCAAAACGAGGAGACTTAATGCATAGCACTTTGTTTCAAGCACTGTCCAGGCTTTTAGGAGGCCCTATGGAGTTGCCTTTTAATTAAACACAAGTTTTCAGCGTCCATCTATTATCTAAAACGTTTATCCCGTTAGGAGGCACAGGGGAGATGGAGCTGGCATCTGGCAACCTGTCCGGGGCGTACACTGTTTGTCTGTGTCAGCCCTGCTACAAGTGGGTGTACAATGGCGTGTGAGTTTTGGTGCAGACCCTCAGAAGTCAGTGGTAAGATGGATTCAGATGTGTAATGGAAGGGTTGAACCTCGTGACGTCTGGATGTCGCATGAGGTTTTCTTGCTGTTTGGTGCTTTGTCACCCTGCTGTACGGACCTTCCCCTGCTATAGTGGAACTATATCTGCAGCCATTTTCTTAGATTGTTTACATGCATGACAATGTACACAGATGAGTGGAACGGGGATTTGAAGCCCCAAACTTTAAGACCAGGTGAGTCACTACCCCGTCAAAGGTGTGGGTTCAATGTCTTGGGTCATAGCATCCTACGTCATCCTATGTCAGCTGTCAGTGAGTCATCTGACTCAGAGGAGTCTTCTTAATGATTGATAATTTATTGTGCTGTGTTATTTTCAGTTTGGAGGGTGATTATCTGTGACTGTGCCCTACAGTCATTAAATGGGAGCCACCTTCCTGCTATCTCTTGGAGAGTCAGGGCCTTTTCCTAATGATTGTGCATCTAGTCGACCACTTTTGCCACTGTGGTTTCACTCTTGCTGAGTGTAACCTTCATATTCCTCTCCACTAGCACAGAGGCAATTTCTTGTTGTTGCAGGGGTCTGATGAGTCATTGTGTTAGCACCACAAGCTCATAAAAACTGTCCATAGGGATACTGATCAGCGTGTGGTTTGAGCTAGCAAACAATTTAATCTGAGAGGTTATGAAACTTTGTGGGGTGCAGACAAAAAATCCCTTAGAAAAGAAGACATAATAATAAGTCAGCAGCCCCAGGTTAGTGTCCCAGTTGTGATAGGTGACTGTAGGTCTGTGAGTGCACTTCAGCTGATAAAGTGAAGCACTTTGGGAAAAGGTGTTCATAAGAATGGAGTGAGCCAAAAACCCTAATAACAAATGAAAACAATACAGTATTACTAATAATAGGGGGCAGCAATGTCTCAATTGGTACAGCGGTTGCCCCTCTGCCATATGCTGACGTGTCCCTGGACTAGACTCCTAACTCCCACAATGCCCACAAAAATCCCCATCCAAGCTGGTCCCAAGCCCAGCAGCTGGTGAGGGTTGTGTCCATTGTGGCAAACCTGACTACGGAATGAGCCGAAAGACTGAAAGAAACTATTAATAATAAACTAATACACCTAACTCTGGAAGGCTAAGAGCTGCATGCATCACTGAGAGCAGTCTCATCAGGCTGATGTTGCTAACTGCTTTATTTCACCACCCACCTTCCATCAGTATCATGTAAAGCACAGACCAGAGAGAGAGGGGAGAACCCAGAGCAGAAGACACTGGTTAGATTACTGGTTTAATTACTTTAATTCTGTTATATGTATTTTTCCTGCATTTCAGATCAATGCAAAGATCTTGCTACTGATGTCGTGTACCTGGCATCCAAATACATTCATTCACACACAGCCAAGACAGAGGACTGCAGGTAAAAGCACAAAGAGACTAATTTCATTATTACACTATTGTTATTGTACAGATACTGTATGTCTTGCCTTTGTTATGAATAGTTATATATAGTAATACATATAATAATGATAATAACAATAATAATAATAATAATAATCTTTCTAGTTTCCACTTGTGGAAAACCACTCAAATGTGTCATTTTTAAACTGCAGTAAAACCCTGAAAGAGCTCAGAGATCTTCTGAAAGAAAACTGGAAGGACATTGACATCACGACACATGGTCTATAGGGCCAGGAGTGGTGAGAAGGACATTTCACATAATAAACATGTCTGAGAGAGAAAGAAGAAGAATTTAAGCATTATGCATAAGGTTAGTTGTGAGGATAATAAAACAACTTGTAGTTCAAGTTGTTTTATTTAAGCACCAGATAGTTCTTGTTTATAAAAGT
>OMLM01000650.1:0-17832 GCA_900302695.1 Helostoma temminkii
GAGGTGGGCAGATGTTAGCAGCAGTGCCATACGGACTATAATTGTAGCATTTCACACCTTATTCCCTTTATTTACTGGTCATCTGTTATGAGAAATGTAGCAAATCTCATGTGGCTAATTGTATAGTTTGCAGCTGTTTATAATAATAATAATAAAAATAATATGATGGCTATTTAGTGTGCTTTCCCATCACATAGAACCTACACTCTGTCCTCAAACACAGTACAGTACAGCACAGTAGAGCTGCTGCTGTGACAGACAACTAAGCTTTCTATATAGACACAGTCTTTCTTTCGTATTGTAAAGCCTGCACACAAAGGCAATGATGGGTCCTCCCATGACAAGAACAGAGGAAATATCAGATTTCTGAAAACTTCTACGAGGATATCAGGTTGGCTAAATCATTTTAATTCTAATTCTAATGTACTGTATATGTATGAAGTTAGAGGGAATTTGTACACCTGTGGATGTACAGTATAAAGGTGTTGCATACTGTCTCTCTCTCTCTCTTTCCACGTTTATGATGAAGATAGTAATACAGCACAGTAAATTATGACAGTACACGAAGAAGGGCAAAATCTGCCATTCATCTTTTGGACTTCATTGTTGTGCCTCCTGAGCTTCAGATAATCTTAATGCTATATAACTATAGTTATATCATCACCATTGTAGAGTATTGGCTGTGATTATTGTATTTAGCCTCATAACAGCATTATTATGACCGATGAGAGTTCACAGTGTGTCGTCTTTCTTCCACACTTACTGTTTCTTTGCACTTGCCAGTGCTTACAAGCAGCAGATCCACTATAAAACTGTCACTTGCTGCAGCTGAGCTGAATTAAAAAGAGGAAGGGGCTGGGGGGGCTGTCACTGCTGTCACCGCACTGATGGATGAGGCTTTGCTTGTGACTAAATAATAGGTGCCTAACAAATTGGATTGCATCACAGCAGGGAAATTCCAAACAGCCTGTACAGTAAGATCCAACACATAAATGCACATTTGCAGACAATGAAGCGAAGAGCCAAGAATAATTTCATAACAAAAGCCAAGTTACAGTGTTGGTTTTGAGTAGAACAACGCCCAATGTAATACACATCGTAACTTCAGACGAGCAAAAGAAAGGGAAAAGGTAGTCAAAGTACAAAGAGAAGGCTGTTGTCATTCCCTTTTTCATTCTCTAAGGCATTTAGAAGATGTCTGACCATTAGAGCGACGGAAAAGGGAAGAAGAGAGTCTCTGTGCCGGCGAGGTCAGCACTAGCTCTTCTGTCTGAGCAGTTAAGGTGTTCTTACTCTTCAGATAAATGGTCTAAGAAAAGGGGTCAACAAAGCTCTCGGTTGCGCTCTTTCCTTTTACCTTTATCATCGTCTTTATGTCCCCACAGTTTCTAGATATCCATCTTTCTCTTTTCGACCTCCACACTCTCAGAGAAAGAAAGCCAAGCATGAATAAACTAGGAAGAGAGACAATGTGAGAGAGGGGCGGTCGAGACAGCCCAGGAGATCTGCTTCCCTATTACCCTTAAGGAAAGCACTATGAAAGCACTCAGCAGTGCCAGTTAAACGCAGAAAGTAGGTGTGGATGCAGCAGGATTAGGACATGGGGAAGGTGCACTCTAAACAAGACAACACAGACAGACAAAAGGCTGGAGGCCCATGGACTCTAGCCGAGCATGGACGAGATTTCACTTCACCAGTTCGGGCCTCAGAGCAAAGAGTATGGAAGCAGACCTGTGTGACTTGGATGGTCGAGTGAACAGTAGATGACAGATAAGTGCGCAGATTCGTGTCTGTTTTCACTATCACATTGTTTAGTTGGAGCTCTTCTATAAACTGTGAGCTGCAGACTCATTCGTCTGTTGTAATGCTTTTTGTCATTAAGGGTGCTTAGACTAAGTACAGCATGCATTGTTAAAGCACTGTGAAGTAGTATAGTGAAAGTACTGTGAACTCATCCTGAGTCATTATTACAGCTTGCAGAAGGCCACATACAAGGCACTAGTGGAAAATAGCTACCTTCTTAAGAACTAGAATAAAGCCTACCTTCAGCTTTTATGTACCTACTTTGGACATTCTCAATTCATACAAACATAGCATAAAAAATGTGTGCAAAATAGTAGTATTTAACAGTGCTGCAATCTAAACCCTTACAAATGTCATTAAGTTGAACTAGATCTGCGACTAATAATTACTTTCATTATTGATTCATTTTAAATTATTTTCTGTATTAATACATGAACCACTTTTGCATGTAAAATTAAAAACGATGAAATATGTTCAGTAGAATTTCCAGGCCCCAGTAAATGCATCTGTGTTTTGGAAGTGTTCAGAGCCCAAGTTCCACCACCCAAGCTGGTAATGTGACTTTCTCCGGGGTGGGATGTCTACTGTTGAGCTCTCTTTTTTTCAAAACTCATTTTTCTTTTCACAATTAACACTATACGTTATTACTGCACATTTAGAAATAAAAGTACAAGAGCCTTAATTGAAGTCAGCCAGTTTAGTCACTTGTCACTGATGACAGTTCACCTTCATTCTGCAGGCTCTTACTGGGCCTCTGGTGCGCTGCATCTTTTTCTGATTGGATCTTGCACAGTTGGATGGTATCTCCAATTATTGGCCTGTGGCTGTGGGATGATGGAGAGAGAGAGAGAACAGAGAAGTAGTGAAGAAAGTAATGATGGGGAGAGAGATAGAGAGTGAGGGATGCACAGCTAAGTAGTGCAGTGCAGGAGTGGGAAAAGATTGCTTTGGGTAATTAAAAAAATGACAACTTTGATTTCCACATGCGTGGGGCCGCACTCCAGCAGCTACCCTCGCACAAATCCACCGTGGACGAGATGAAAGGTGGTGAGGATACTGTCGAAGCTAGAAGAGAGAGGGAGAGAAATGAAAAAGAGCTGCTGGGTGGATAACTGCTGCACAGATGAAAGATGAGAGAGCAGTTAAAACACAGACACCTTGAGTTTCAAATGTGGAGGTGAGCCATATTTACACTGAACAAAGGCGTGTGGTGGGAAGGTAAATTCCCACCTATTCAACTTTTTTGCAGAATTTGGATGAAATGAGAAATAAAACTACAGTGCAAAACATGTAAACTTGTTTTAAGAATTTTCTAGAATGACGTCTAATTTTTATTAATTTTAGTTCATCGTTATTTAATATTTTAGAAAATGATACTTATACATACTGCACTGTATATATCAGAGACGGACCACTTTATCACGAACTTAACAAACAAGTCCCATGACTTTTACTAGTACAGGGTTACAGTACATGGAGCAGTGGTTTCCTCTCGCTGTCTGCTTTAAAAAACGCCCAGTGGAGATGAGAGCGATCCATCTAAAGTTACCTAATGAAAAACAGAATGAGGCTAGCTTGTCATACAGAAGTTTTCTGTGAGAGGGAGGGAGAGCTGCATGGCCGGTGGCCAATCGTCTCCAATGTAATCTCCATTCTTGTGGATGGATTTCCAATGTGGGTGTCCTGTACAAGGGCATCTGGCTGCCTGCAGAGTTACAGGATACACAGTTGGCTCCTTGGAGAGTCTTCACACAGGCGCACACATATGCACTGATAGGGAAGAAGACAGAACAGTCATACGCTGGATTATCTGCACACTGGAGTCCAACTCTCCCAGGCAGACAAGGAAACAGACACTCTACATTCCCAGCACGCTACACAGGTATCTCACACGTCCTCCACCTTGCTATGTGTCTCCCTTAGGTGCCAGTCAATCAGCATGCCCTTGCCCTGCCCCTAGCTCAGCAGCTGTGATAGCTACTCAGGTTGGGGGTCCCATCATGGTGAATCCAGCCGATGCTCCAGGCGCTAAACACGGTGTGCAAGAGAAGGAAAGACAGGTTTCTAGATTCCAGAGTAGAGGGAGTGTTTCATGGTGGATGGTCTGCGCCTCAGGGGGTCTAAAGCCGCAGGCATGTTTGCTGGGCAAACATGCAGGACTAGTGTGGATAAATGTGGACCAGCCTCTGATGTTTACCTTGCAGACTGGCTCCTGCCCTGGTTTACATCTTATTTAAGATAAGCTATTTATATGCAGCTGTAATAAGAATACATACGCCTTTTACCCACATGTGTGGCAAAAACAATTACTGCTGTAGCAGATCGTTAACACAATAGGATATATAATGTTAAATTATGCCATGTGAATAAACAAGCTTTAAAAAAATATAAATTGCGAAATATGAAGGCTTGTATTATCACCAAATAACTGGCTTGTAAGTGCTGTAACAAACTGATGCAGAAGATGCTGAGATATCCTAAATTTTAGTTATGAGTCATGAGTCAAGCTCCAAAAACGCTGTGTCCCACATTTCCTATAATGCTACTGCATACACTTTGCTAAGTGCCGTGACTTTAAAACCTCAGACACCCAGTACGCAAAACAAACCTTTGTGTATCATTTTTTACTTGGATTACCCTGAATTTTCTGATTTTAGAGGGCAGGTAACCAAACTGACCCCAACTGAACCCTCCAAATAATTAGGAAGGAAATTTAAAATTGGGTTTAGGAAACTGATCTAACCCCTAGAAGTCAAGGATGTGGGAAGTGTGAGGGCCGTACTAGAAAAACACAGTAAAACTGCCCCAGACTGGGGTCAGATTCAGGTTTGTCAGGAAGACATAGACTTTTTACATATACATATAGGCATGCACCTTTTAAAGAACATTAGTCTTCATGTAAATGAAGTGTAGCCACTAGTGTCTGAAACTTAAAGAGAAACAATCTATTTCTGACCAGCTCAGAGCCACTGTTTGATTTACTAGTTTATTTTTCTTTCTCTTGTCTATCACATTTCCTTGAGCGCCAGGTCTGATAGCATTTGTTTCGTCGTCTTCCATATCAAGCAAAGGGAATAGTCTTGGGAGTGCAGCAAGCACGATAATGGCGGTGACGGGCGGGAGAAGAGAAGGGGCCCAGCTGTTTAATCTATCCTTGCATTCTCATGCAGAGCAGGCTTCAGCTGGTGGAGAGAGGAGCGAGAAGGGAAAAGTTTCACTGGTTAACTCAGAATGACTTATTTCTCCAAGGATCTGAGTGCAAACAGATGCAAACAAACAAGCAGGACACGGAGGAATTTAGATTTTCTGACACTGGGTGTAGATGATACGAAAACCTGTCCAGCAAACAAAACTTTTTTCCTGCATCTCTGCTTGCATTTTTGCTCAAGCTAAACTCGCTATCATTGCCATAATTTTTACTGTTGTCGGGAAAAAAACACAAAACTAACTTCTGTTGAACCTGCTGTTATTTTTTATTTGTTGAAGAGGATGTTGCCGCAAACACACATTTGCATCCAGCACCCTTAGTATACTGTACACCTAGTCAGACAAGTGCATTGTAATGGATGTCCCTGTGTTATAGTGTCTCCTAGTACTAAACCAGGTAATGAAGAAGGATGGTGAGATAAAATAGAGTGAAGGTAAACAAAAGAATGGAACAACTGAAAAAAATGTGTGAAGAGGGGAAAAGGATTCAAGAAAATATAAACTAATCGCGGTTGAAAAGACGAGGAAGGAAGAGGGCAAATGAATGGAAAATTGTAAAAGAAGGAAGAGGAAATGGGACATAATGGAGGATGGAAGAGGAAGGAAGTAGTAAAGACTAGAGAAGAAATAATTGAAAAGGAGAGAACAGGGTGAGGTTAGTGAAGTGCAAGGAGAGAATGGGCCATGGAAGGAAATAGGAAGCAAATCAAAATGGACTTGGGCATGAGGCTAAGAGGAAGAATAGAGTGAAGCGTGGATGAATGATTGTTTGAGGACAAGAGAAGGACAGAAGAACAGTGGTTAGAGGGGAAGGAGTAAGCAAGTAGGAATGAATAAGTGAGTAGGACAAGGAAAAGGGATTAAGGAAAGAGCAGTGGAAGCAAAGAAAGGATGGAATAACTGCACAGACAATCAGAAATGAGGAGTTTTGTGCTGCAGTGTCTGAGAAGCGCCACTAGAGGGACAACTCATTCTCTCCAGCTGCTGGTTGTTACAAACTGTTATTCGCATGATAAAAATGGAATCCTTCATAGCATTAACTGGCTGCATGTGTGATTCAGACAAGAAAGTCGGAAAAGGGAGGAGATTTAGTCTGGATTTGTGGACGCAAGAGCAGATGCAGCAGTAGGAGGAGAACCTACACGCACAGGATTGATTCATCTCACTAAGGACTATTGCCTCCCACTGTTTTTCTTTCGCTCAGTTATTGTTTTGATCGCCTTTTCTCAACCATCCCACCAGCACCACACCCATCTTCTTTTTACCATCTCTCCGTCTCTTCACTCTGCAGCATCTGGCTCTCCCTCTCTAACTCTGTGATTGCTGCAGAGTGCCCATGCCACCTCTGAAATGAGGCTGTGTGCATGCAATTGCTGAGCCGTCTATTCAGACAGCAGAGTAGCTAATCTTAAGTGCGGTGTGAACACATGCATGTAATTGGTCACACTAAAATGCTGCTATATGCTTTTCTCTGAATTTCGAACACTGTGGTGCCATTACAGACAGGACGAGTACAACATGTTGCTAAAAATCACAGCAGTCGCCACTAAGAAAATCTAAAACTGTATTATTGAACAAAACAATAGTTCTACCTTTTAGACTCTTCAGACCTCCTGTGGGGTTAATTGAGGCATTATTGCAGGTAATAAAAAGCATCATTACTTGCAATTATGGATTATAAAAAAATGATGAAAACAAGCAGTAACATTTTATCTGCTTCATTTCCTATCTGTCACTTTCTGAGTCTGATGAACACAGAGCTACAGGTGCAGCATATAAATGACAGTGAGTCAGATGTTACACTGCAACCACCTACACTTACATGTTCATCCTGCTCATCCTCTGTGTGCTCCCCATTCCATTTGCCATTTATCATTCATTCCTGCCTTCTACCACTCTAATGCCTGTCTTCCTCTGTTCAGTTTTCATTTTCACTGTGCTTCCCTGTGCACAAACAACTGTGTGTGTGTGTGTGTGTGTGTGTGTGTGTGTGTGTGTGTTCGTTCATATACAGTATGCACACATGTACACACCTCCTCAGCCTCTGTGAGCCATTACTATGCAGGCAGGCGTGGGTACAGAGACCCCTGGGGAGTAGAAGTAGGTACTGCAGAACTGAGAGGTGGTCTATTTTAGATCACTGCAGCAGCACAGGATAGTGGGGGGAAGCAAAATCAAAGTATGCTAGTTAGATTGCAGGATATGCTTCACAGCTCTTGTGTTTGCTACTTAGACTTTGGCCCCAAACTCTCCCTCCTGTTAGCCCATATTTCAGCAAACCCAGAAGCTCTTCCGTGTTTCATGTGTCACAACCACTAAAACACACACAAAGTCAAGCCTAAATTCTAATTTACTGAGGTTGTGTTTTTACAGCCTCTTAATATAGGCCTCATTTGTTATTTAGAGGAAAATCACAGCTCTCTTTGGCAAAATATAATTTAGAAGTAGACTTAGTTCTGTAGTGGTTGGAGTAATAGGGGGTTATTAAGTACACTTGAAGCATAAATGGCGTAAACAAGCAAACAACACATTTCTGACTCAACTTTTCACTCACAGATGTGATAAACTGAAACGGCATACTTTTCTATAATGTACTGATAACACTATGCTCGTCATTTTTTAGAAAACCCCAGAAAGTTGTCCCTCCTAGGATTTCCTGGATTCCCTGACCTTTTTGTGAAGGGTAGAGAATCACCATGTTGGCATAGGTATCTAATTTTAGCCTGTAATAAACCATTTGACATAGACAGTAACTCCAAATTAAGCCTCAGACTCTGCCACCAGATTAGACTTAATCAAACCCCCCAGCTTGGACACCACCAGCCTTTGCCTAATTCCAGTTTCAACTCCACTGACAGTGTTGGAGATGCACGCAACATGACCCCGAGGTTGATTGAAGTGAAGTGCAGGATAATAAGTTTGCACAGCTGCAATGAAACTTCTTTGACATGCTGATGAAGTGATGCTAATTGCCAAGTGCCACTGAGAAGTGCTCAATTAATGCAGGAAGAAAAAAACGGAGAAAACCAGCGTGCTGACAGTTTCACTAAATCCTTTTTTGCGCTCGTTAATGTAAGAGAGTCGGATTCAATGTGAAGTGATGCTCCACGGGCAGAATGCATCCTGTTGTTGGATCTGGGAGGTGGTGATTTGCTAATCAGTGACTCTTTGTGTGCAATGGGAACTAAAATATGTCTTCCTTGAAACAACCAAGAAATATGTATTAGTAATGTGTGATTATCTCATGCTTATGTGAAATAATAATGGTTTATTGGTTATTTTTTCTCCTTCATTCATGCACAGTGTAGTAATTCTGTTGTTCAATGATTCTGCTGGTTCTGTGTGATTCCTCATTACTGCTAATGCATTTCTAAAGTGTATTTATTTTGCATATAGCTGTCATAAGGCAGCACTACAAATGTTAATCACACTCTATCTAAATAATTCATAAATCTGTTTAACTTGTCAGTATATTTTTTAAAAAGCATTTAAACTCAAGGTAACTAGACTGCTGTTAACTTTCTAACCAAAAAATCAGCCCGAAAACACATCATCAAGTTCTTCCTGTCCTAACTAAAGCTGATTTAAAGAACATAACATGCTAAACATTTGCCATGTTGCCCTTCTAACCTCTAACCTTTCAACTTCCAGATTTTTTTGTAACTTCTCTTAATTTGTCTTCTCCAAATTTCTTAAAGGGAACTTTGATAATGAGCGCCTGGCTATTGCTAGACAAAGAATCCCATACCGACTTGGTCGGGTAGTTGACGAGTGGCTACTCGACAAAGGTAATAAAATCCCTTTAACTCCACTAATGATCTAACCGCCTAACCTATCGTTAACCACCACTCTGGAGGAGGTGCAGTGCCACAAGGGTGATATGATCTGGCTCTTTAACACAGCTCCAGGTCCCCTGTAATCCACTGTGGATCTTACATGCCTAACAAAGACTGGCTCATGCATTTTTCAGTTATTCTCAACTGGTATCTGAAATCAACCTGGAAATCAGGCATCATTAAAAGATACATTGCTTTCTGTCACATATTCCCCATGTGAAGCTGTTCACTATGTGATAATTGGCATTCAAAAATAACACAGACACTGTTGTGTAGACTGGTGTGTAGATATCCCAAGGACCATATCCAAAGCACCTTAAACTGCTGCTGCATCTCTTCAGAGAATTAACCCCCAAATAACCCGACATAACCCCCAATAACCTGACCATGTGTATTTATATACATACAGTATATATATATTTAAATAGCCTACTGATTCCATTTGCTTCTTTCCTATGTCTTTTGTTGGCTGAATGTGAACTTGCATATTTAATCAGTCATGAAAACGAAAAAGACGTGGATTTTCAAAAAAGATCCCTTATGAAAGTCACTAAAAGTTAAAGGGACTGTTGAAGTGTTTGTTCAGTAATCAGTCTACATCTATTGCAGAATTTGGGTATCATTTCCCGCCCAATGCACTGCATAACTAGTACTCCTAAGTGTTGAATGTGGTCTCATCAAAGTGATAACTCTTTAACCCTTTGAGTGCCCAATGTCCCAACCTCTTTGTCTTTGTCTTGTGCCGTGTGTTTGTGCTGCTGAAGGTGGTTGATTCTTCAAAATGAGATTTAAATAGTCTAGACTGTGAAATGATTTCAAATAGTGTTGCAGTGAAAGAGCTGCAGACAGTTGGTTCTCATGCACTACTGTCAGTTTAAATTCAACAAAGACTGTATGAAGAGCATTTAGCAGAATTAAGGAATAAGGTTGAGAATACAAATGAATGGTTTTGCTATAAATTGTAAATCTTTCAGACTGCATTAGATTTTCTATCTACGTAAGTGATAGTATATTGAGTTGTAAGCATTACAGGCTCCTCTGATATGAATAACTCATGCAGGGATAGATTTAGAACATATATTTTGTTCTTCTCTGAGAGCAAAATCAAGTATTCATGCAACAGACAAGATAAATGAAGAGCTTGCATATTTATTTCATGGATACAAAACAATCCTTGCATTTATTTCCAGCTCCTATAAACTGACTCCTCTGCTCTCCTGTGGTGCATTGGGAAATGCACTTCTGCTGAGGGTACTTAAGACACAAATCAGAATTAAAAAGGCTTGCGAGATGAAAGTTGAATGAACAACTGGATCAATAAAAAATGACTTACCCACTTATGAGCTGATTTGTGCATGCTATAAAAGTCTGAAGAGAATGAGCTTGAAACCGAATGTATTATTCTCTTTCGTCTATAGTTTGAAATGAATCTGCATCCAATCATTTAGATGAGAGTGCTGGCAGAGAGCAGGAAGATGAAATAAACACATAACCACTTTACCAAACTTCAAGAGAGGGCTTTGATCAGGGTGCATTTCCAGAAGCACGCGTAAGGTTGCTCATTTGTTAATTTGATTGGATTTGTTAAAGAAATGTCATGCACACGTCATGGGCCGAAGAGGCAAAGTGGTTCTGGAAAAAAAAATCAATTTCTAATATAACACAAATGACATGTTAGTCTAGATAATGAGGGGCTCAAAGGGTTAAAGCTGTTTGTTGCTTTGATAAGGAAGTGGCTAGAACCTAAAGCTAAGAGGCTTCTAAGCAGAATCTAACCACCTAACAGCAAATCAAACTCCACCCACACTAACCTGCTGAGGGCTTCTCTTAAGACTCCCAACGTTACACAGCCGTGAATTTAAACTGGCATATTTTCCAGCATTGCCCCGCTGGTGCCAAATTCAGAGAGTCCTCAGTTATAACCATGTTATAAATGATGTTTAATACTTGAACGCAATTGGACCTGGATGATGTCAGTATTTGGAAGAACTTGGACAGGTTGCAGCAATCGCTCGGAACGACAACAACAACAAAAAAAAAACTAAACTAAAATAAAAAAGCTCTAACAACTACTAAAAGAAACAAACCTTCATCCCCTTGTATTAACTTCCATGTACTGCAAAACTCAGAGGGTTAAAATAAAGCAAATGACTGAACGCCAAATTCAAAAACTCTGGATCATTTAAACAAAATGTATTTAAACAAAGGTCCCTTTAACGTTTATTGTTTTCACCACTCAGGAAATGGAAAATGGTTGAAACTGTTGTGCTTAATGTTTGTTATGCAGGATGAATGAATGGTGTATGCAACAGCCTGGATCATTCAGCCTCTAACAGATGTCTGCAATGGTCCAAGCTGTTATCAATGTGGGGTTTGGTCTTTATTCATGGTGATTTTTATTACACGTGTCTTAACATGCTTCAGAGCTCTAAGCAGTCAGCCCAGTGGGTCTCCTCTCCAACTGCTTTAAAAATGTATTATCAATTATAGAAAATTCTGTGATCTCATGATGCACATCTCGTACTATACTATCATCTCAATCATTATTACATTCATGTGTGGACAGAAACAAAAGAAGAGTGCACAGTCTTTCTTGCAAATCAATTTTAGTCACACCGGCATATAATGGAAGTCACTGGAGCCAGCAGTGTCCTGGAGGAGCGGTGCTGCTGCACCGCATCTCATTCTGAAGCCCTTATCCCATCTCCCCTACTGCGTGTGAGGCAGATCAGAGTGAGCGTCTCTGGCCGACTCCGTGTCTCCTGACTAAATCCAAAACGGCAGCCATTACAGGGGCCCAATGGAGGGGAAAAAATCAGGAGTCCCAAAAGTTTTCAACAGCTCTGTCTGAGCCAAAACTTACTCAGTTTTGTCCCCTTTTTCTTGTGCCTTTCTCTCTCCTTGTGATTGATCTGTCATCCAAGGTTTTCTCCTCCTTATCTGCCCTTCCTACCCCTCGCGCGCCTTTAATCCTCTCTTTTTTTCTTGACCGCCAGCGTTCGCTGAAAACTGGCAAGCATTCCCTTCGATGTGGTGTTTTTCTCTAAGAGTAATAATAATGTTTTGCATTTTCCTGATCTCATCAGGGAGCTCCACTAGAAAATAAAGATTACAAATAACCAGCCAGAATCAATTTTCTTTAGTCGTTCCCTTTAGCAGATGAGCAAGGATGCAAAGAAATTTCCCTGAAGAATTGGAGCTGTACATCTTCTTTTGGCGAGGAGTCTATCCCTCTGGAGCAACTAATAGCATGATGATCAAGCTGTGAGATGAGCTACATGAGTGCAGGGACTGGCAATACTAGGACATCAGGTCTCTGTGGCCTAGAAAGTAAGCTGGAGAACCAGGTTTAATGTTCAGTGTTTAATGGTCTGGTGTGAGCTCCCCCATTCCCTAATCTAAAGTACTCAAGTCCTGCCACTTGGTGTGGGGCCAGAGCCCAGATCAGCATCTGTAGCCCAGGCACTGGTCCAGATCTGCTATTCATGATCCCAGTTTCATCTCAGAGATTCTCTCACATCAGACCGCCGTCAACAGAGACCAAATCCATCTGAGGCTGTCTTTCAGCAGCCCCATGATAAGCTTTGTACCCTGCTGAGTTACTGTGTTGTTTTCTCATTTGATTGCGCTATTATGGCTATATCTGAAGGAAGTCGGGGGAAATCGTATGAATTTTAACGTGCTTGCTCATGAGTAGAAAAGTGGTTGCTCTATAGCTAGGAAGATGGGACACTTTGCTGTTATTTCATGGCCTCCTACCATGAAATGGCCTAAAAACAGCACAGTCACAGCTGGAGTGAATAAAAACAAAGATTGTCCTGAGCTAACCACCGTGGCATCTCTCTCTGTGTCTCTACTTTGACTTCACTTGTTTAAGATCTACATACCGATAAAAGATCATAGATAGAGGCACATCTGATTAATTCCAGTCCACTGTCTCCATGGGCCTCATGATTCACTGCCACAATCTCTGTACCCTCAAGGACCTCAGGGCTCCGAGCTTCCTCTCAAGGCTTTGGGTGTAACGTCATGCTGATTTTGCCCCCTCATTTCCATTGTCAAACACAATTAATTCATAGGTTTCTACCCAAACCAGTCCAACTTCAGAGGAGTAAAAAAGCAAAACGCTCTTAATTACCAAAGAGAGCCTTGTGCCAAGGAGATAACTTGGGAACACTTCATAATCGACTTTGTCAGCTTCCCTCCCCACTTCCATTATGTTCCTGTCTTCTTCGACTTTCTCGCTCCTCATCTTTAAAGAAAAAAATGGGGGGTGGGAAGGTTCTTGTTTGTTGACACATATACTAGAAATACTGCAGGCGCAAGGAGGATTTGTGTGCACAAACCCATAAAGACTGTGTGCAAACCATCCACCTTTCTGTTCTGCACATCACAAAGCAGAGTATTGACAGAGGTGAATCCTGGGCCATCTCTCCCACCCTAAAGCTCAGCTAAGAGAAAACATTTCAGACGCTCCCTTCAACTATATGGCATCCGTCCTCTTTGTGAGATAACGGGAGGATGAGGGAGGCGTAATGATGACAGTGGTGGGAGAAAGATACTGCTCTCTTCAGCTGCAGTCCTTTTCATATCCCATCTGCTGTGGATGGGTACACTTAGATCACCCTTGCATCCTCCCCCAACCCACTTTGCCTCATTCCCAAAACACAAGGGGAGGGGCTCTGCCTGATGGAAGCATGGTATCAAGCCACCGTCCCCTCCCTACCTCTCCACCTTACACCTACATTCTAGGAGGCCATAGCAGACATATAGCTATTATTTCATAGCCTCCGACAAGCAATCTGTGCATTAGCAAGCCAAGCGTGGCCCAAGCCCGGCCCACTCCCCAGCTTGGCTTGCCTCAGCTAGTAATTACCGACCACGGCTCATCTGAGACAGGCCATTTCTCTCTGTCAAGAAGGACAGTGGATTGATGCAAAATTGCAGCTTGCTGCTCCTCCTGATACTCTTACAGCTTTCAGGGCCAGTTTACCTTTGGGTGGAGAAGAGATACCTGCTGTCTATTTGAAACTGACATCAGACAACAATGATGCAACCTGTATGCAACTCAATCTGAGGAGACTTTGTCTATGTTCACATTAGAGGCTTTAATGCTCAATTCTGATTTTTTTTAGTCAGACCTGATCTTTTTATGTTGATGGTTCACATTCATGTTTGCGAGTGACATGTATTTTACTCACGTGTGAACACCATGTGGCCGTAAACTGGTGCACATGCACAAATTTAACTGACGTATCAACCGTGTGTGGCATAACAGTATAATTTGCGCAACAGTGAAATGATGCAACTTCTTCAAAACCTTTACACATGCTCCTTCCAGATTGGCTGCCATAGAAGTTTCTCTGTAAATGTCAACAAATCTGAAACTTCCTCAGCTTTCCAATCACCTCCATGTTGCGCTTGCTCTCCTCACAGGGTCAGACTGTGAATACTGATCTGAGAGCTTCCCATTGTCAGAGATCAGATGTGAATCAGGCCTAGAAACGCATGCAAAAAAATCTGATTTTGGTTGTTAAAATCTGCTCTAAGTCAAAAAAGATCAGATTTGTGTCATTTCAGCATGTAATGTGAACATAGCCAGAGGAAATGAGGCCTCCTACAGGAAAAGCAACAGAACTCAAATCAATCAAATCTGAGGGAGCAAAAACCACAAACCAGTCACATATTTTGTAAATAGGAAAACCTAAATGACTATATTAGTAAAAATTTACGTGAGTTCACCTCATAATGTCAAATTACAATTTACAGTGAAAAGCCACTAGAGGCAGTTTGTGCTTTGCCACCTCTGCCTCTTTGTAGCTGAGTTACATCAGTGCCTGCAAGAACTGCACATCAGGAGAGACACCCATCCTAACAATTTAACCCACGTGTGACAGTCGGCATTTAGCTGAAATTCACAAATGGGACGCCAATCATTTTACAAATACTATTATTAATAATCCTCTCCTCCACACAGCATTTGTTCACACCTGGTAAAACTACACATCCAGTCCCATCACTCTACCACACTGTTCTTTCTAGGCAATTTTCACCCTCATTTCTATAACGTTCCAAGAAATTAACCTTTCGACACACTTTTATTTCCACATCAGTACGGCGTTGGTTGCAGAAAGAAGAGATTCAAGAACTGAATCAAAGTTAGATTTTCACATGTACACACGAAAGCTGTGTGGCTGTACACCTACAATCTACAGTGCATTCCCAGTATTCTCAGCAATTAACTTTGAGATGCATCCTTTCTGATAGAAGACCCAGAATTATCCTGTAAAACCATGTGTTAGTACAGAATATCCTATTTTTTCAGTATCATAATAAGTATCATTTCCATCCTGTACTTTTCCATTTTCCTGCTAGAAGGTTTATTTTCATGCCACATCCAGCTGAGCATGTTATTTTAGGGCTGTGTAAATATATACCCACGTCTTCTGTATGAGCATCTTTCTGGTCAGACAACAAGGATGTAGTGAGACATGCAGACTAAAACAGGCACATATCATGAAACCCAGTCATTACCACCAGGTTTACCATGTGATTAGCTGCCTGCACTTAAAGACGAAGGTGGGAGGTGACTCACCATGTCTTCAATGTCCTCTGCATGAGACCCACTGTTTTTTCGTTTACAATTCATGTCACTACTCACTTCTCGTCCTTCTGCTTCTTTGTTCCTGTCTTTTGTTGCATTTATTATTGCACATCTTTCTCTTCCTCAAACACTGTCTTTAACTGCATTATTCTTCTGGTGCTTTTCATCAAGCCTGTCACCCACACACTGCGTCCATCCCTCCGTGCCCTCACTCTGTCTCTTTGACATTCTACCCTCATGCAGGCTCACTCTTTCTCCGTCCTCCTCGTCTGTCATCCTCCCTTGCTCCTGTCATCTCTCATGTCCCCATTCTCTCAGTGGCTGTCCAGCCTCTTCTTTCCTTATCATCTCTCAGTCTCAAACACTGGATAGATAAAACTCAGGAGCTGCCCTATGGCGAGTAGACACAAAAGTAAACTACAAGTTATGTATCTTTAATAGTGATGGCTTACTCAAAAGTTTCTTGTTATAGTTAATAACAGTTACAATTTCTGTACATGCCCTGTTTAGAGACAGTGAAAATGGTGGTCCAGTATAAGCTGTACAGTGGGAGAACACGGTGCGTATAAATGTAAAAATAACCGTTCTCCTTGTGCTGCACAAGATGTTCTACTATGCAGGAGTCATTTCCACAATGATTCAGTGAGCAAGTCAAAGTTAGAGCGCTCCTGACACCTCTGAAATGCCCGCTAGGCTATCAGC
This sequence comes from Helostoma temminkii, assembly GCA_900302695.1. NCBI lineage: Eukaryota > Metazoa > Chordata > Actinopteri > Anabantiformes > Helostomatidae > Helostoma > Helostoma temminkii. The sequence goes on from OMLM01000650.1 coordinate 16,153, forward strand.
TACTACGCCCCCTGGAGTGGTTCAACCAAAGGACAGTGTGACTGCAGACGATAATGTCTTTAGAAACATGTCATGTCATGTCCGCCGTCTTTTAACCAGATGCTCTATTTAAATAGAAAAGCGTGTAGAGCTCCAAACCAGACTATTATTTTCTGTGGGATGTATGAATTTACAGAGCAGTAGCACTTTTGAAGTATGAGTCACAGTATTTGAAACCTTTGCAATAGGTAGGAAGGGTCGTACTGTAATAAAAAGGCCTCCACTGCATTTGCTTGACATCATTTTGAGTGCTATCGATTGCCATGTTAGCATTGTGATTATGGGCAAGTTAGCATCCTAGTGTTAGCATTTAGCTCCGTAGTAACTGCAGAAGTACTGCCTCACAGAAACGCTAGCATTTTCTTAAGACTATTAATCGAGTACATGGATGAAAAACAGATCATCTCGGCTTAGAGTGTGCAGTGGCGAAGCCTGTCCATTCTGGCGACTGCACTGCAGTAAATAAGGCTTTGTGTGCAGCTTTTATAATGAGTGTTTGGCTGCCTGCCACCCCCCCACACAATCCATCCCAACATCATAACCCCACCTGGCCACTCCCAGCCACAAGCCTCTGCCTGCTAAGTGCCTATTCCCTTAAGAGCCATGGAGAGAGAGGCAATGCAGCAGCCACCCAGTCCCACCAAATTGGCCCAATAGACCCCTCATCAATGTGCAAACCTTGTGTGCTGTGCTGTCTATTGTCAAAACACACGCACAGAAATGCGTATGTAAATAAATGTTGGGCAAATACACACTGCTTGAAAAGGCCAACTATCACACACATAAAGGTCACTTCACTGACATATTTCATAAGTTATTATATATACACACACACACACCCTTTTCTTTGCAGCAGCACCATATCCAGCTCTGTCATATTAAGCACTGCGATTGCTTGTCATGTAGAGCCTTTTCTTCCTGCCCCTCCACCACACTCAAGCACGCTGCTAAAATTGGCTCTAAAACCACATGTCACTTTTGATTTGACCCGGCAGACCCTGAAACAATAACTTCATCAGACCCTGTTAAAGTCTCATCCTGACCAGACAGCTACGAAAACAAATACTGATTTCCCTTCATCTAGTCTAGAGGGCACCTTTCTTCTTTTATGCTCTGTGTCTCTCTCTCAAATTGGATCAACGCATAAATGGCTGTCACAGTGCTCTCCTGTGCTTAACGCACGTCTTCCAGCGCTTCTTTTATGGGGAAGGACAGTGTCACGTGCTGTAGTAGCAACACAAGATTAAATAGGTCGGTGATCAGTGTTTGGACACTTGAGGAATATGTCACTACAGTATGCACTGACTTTATTTCGGAGGTTTGGCTAATCCTTACGACTCAGCATCATAATCATGACCCACTTGTCGATACGGCTTACATATAACTGTGTCACTGGCTCACAGTGTAACTTGACTATACTGCAGTAAACTGGGTTGTGAAGAGTTGGGTGTTTGTGGAGGAACCCGAGCAGTTCTGTAAATCGAGAGGACCGACAGCATTCGGAAACTCAGATGATGATGTGCACCTTCCACTTCTCAGCACTTTATGACCCCTTCAGAGGAGACCGGGGCTCTCTGGGACTGTTTGAAATGGGAAACCCTCTGGGCTGATGTGTGTGTATGTATGTATCCTCTGTCAAGG
>OMLM01000650.1:17852-34164 GCA_900302695.1 Helostoma temminkii
GGGGGGGTCATATTGTTTTTGTGCATTTGTGACTGTGTTCTCAATGTGGAAGTTTTTCTCTGTACATACACAAACATGGTTATTTTTCTAGATTTCTTTGCTGATGTCCACAATTTGACAGTGTGTCTCTCCCAATTCTTCCATTCATAGCACTCTTACACCAAACATGCTAAGTAATACGATAATAGAGTGAAACTCAGCTATTATGTCAACGATGCAAATGCAGACATTAAGTGTCATTATGAAGTTAGGGGACGGGATCTGGGACCCTTGTGGGCTCCTGATGGGCCTAATGATCTGAAAATGCGACGACACGTGTAATGGCCCATCTCAGTGGAAACGATTCGTCTCTCCAACACTGTGGAAGATTTACAGATGTACTTTCTGAACATGTGGTTTTATGCCCACACACCAACACGCCACATGTGCTTTAATAGACATAATCTGTCTGATAGATCCACCCACATGGGTGTTACACATGTGTCAGAATGACTGCACCCATGTAGACGGAGAGTAAATCATAATTATAGTGATGAAGTACCCTCACTGCTCTCTTAATTGAAAACAAATTGGACTCGGGCCTGTAGAGTAGAAGGCTGTCCTTGTTGACTTACAGTGTTGAAGAGGAAACAACAGCAACATTCAAAAGACATGCAGACAATTCATTCGACTTTAATATCTGTGTAAATCTGCATACATTCAAGAAAAAAAAAGACCAGAGGTCTCTCGTTTCAGTGGTCCGTAGCCCACCATCTCTAGAGGGTCTATATTTCACTCTCAAATGCACACATTAGTGTAGTATTCCTTTCACAAACAAACACACTCCCTCTTTCCAAGCAAGAATTGATTAATCCATAAAAAAGCTCTTTGGCATCTCCGGTCCTTCTTCGCTAAGTAATTACCTCATCAGGTCTGTTTTTAACCCACGTCCTTCGAACAGTGCTCCTCAGTAATCCAAAGTTTGCATCATTCAACATGGCACGGTGGGATGTTCGTGGGGCTAGAAAATAAATGAGAAAAGATAAGACCTAAACTGACATCAGCAGAAGAAAATCCATAGAGAAAAACTGCACCTGTCAGAAAGCCCAAAATCCACCCTTTCACCACAAGCCCTGGTAACACATTAGTATTGGACCCTGGTTAAATGTTCGACCTCAGCCTCCCTACATCCATCTATCCATCCACATGAATGGTAATGACCACAGAGGAGAGGCCCTGCTGAATTAAACATTTCCTTCCAATGAGGATCTTATTTTCCTCCTTTGGATGGCAACATTTTTTTTCTGCTGGCAGAGGTACTTCATCATTGTGCAGCTCAGGTGCATTGGAGGTCAATGACACAGGCCCAGCATTGTTCTAATATATTCCATCTCAGGGCAAATGAGATGCATTTTGCTGTGAACCTTCAGTCTCAGGGTCAAACCGCAACTGCCCCTGCAATCTATTTGACTGCCAGATTCAGGGCACCATTCTGGGAAAGCAGCACGTACCCAGCTACATAATGGCTGCGACAGCAAACCAGGGTCCAATCTCCCTAAAGTGTTACCCAGGAAATCCCATGTGATTGAAACAGCCCCTCTACTCCCCTGTTGCACATTGTGTGTGTGTATTACTTTGTGATATGCAAGCTCACCTAGTACTATGACTGATTATATTATTTGCCCTTTCTCTCTTTTTCTTTGCCTCTCTCCATGGTTCCTCTTCTTTTCTCTTGTCTCCGCTTCCTCTCTCCTTTGCCACCTCGTCTCTTACCTATCAGGTCGTCAGCTGACCATCTTCAACAGCCAGGCGTTTATCAAAATCGGTGGTAGTGGAGAGAAGGGGCGCCACTTCCAGGGCCAAATCTCAGGCCTTTATTACAATGGTCTGCAGGTGCTCAAACTGGCAGCTGAGGGCGACCCCAATGTCCAGACCCAGGGTAACCTGCGTCTGGTGGGTGACGTGCCCTCGGTGCTCACTACTGACACCACCTCCACTACACCGCTGGCTGATATGTCCACCACAATCATGGAGACAACCACCACCATGGCCACAACCACCACCCGCAAACAGCGCTCGACCACCATGAGGGACAGTGTCACACAGGTAAGCAGTCACGAGTCTGTGATTTAAACTGGTTGAGTCATACTGAAACGCTAAAAGAACAAACCGGAGCTAAAAATAAGGCTGCCGCTTGAGTCACTGAGCCGAGGAGATATTTTGGTGCAGTGCCTTGTGATGGAATATTGCCAGTTAGTTTTAATTGGCTTTCTACAGTTCCCCCAAAATCTCAAAGTGCCGAGAACAATGTCTGTAAGATTAAACAGCATGCCCAAGTAACCAGATGGCCCTCCTTGGACAAGTAGACGTGCGTATCAAACAAAATCATACGTCAGCTACAAGGTCAAACAGTCACATCCTCAGCACAGTGTTTTGTGTGAGCCCTCCCTTGTTAGCCCTCGGCCATGTTCACTTGTTCAAAGAGCCCCCCAGCCTGAGACAGTGTCACAGAACAGCTATGTGTGGCTAGTCCTATTAGACCAATCAACACTGCAATTTTGATTTCCTTTAACAAGATATGGCTGACTAAACCCCAGACGTGGTGGGATGCTGGAAATTACAGCACATCCAGACAGTTTAACAGAGACTGGAGGAGGGGAAGAACATAATGAAAAAGAAATCCTGCTGCTACAGCAACAACACACCGACTTAGGGTGCCATAAAGTTATATTTACGACTCTCCATCACATGCATGTGAAAGGCTGTCATTTATGGTCTGATGATTAACCACATGTGCTAAGTGTACCCATCGTCATCATGGTGCGCAGCAATTAGCAAACAGTAGGGAAACGCTCTCGCTGACATAGTAGGAGATGAAAGGGGAGGATGATCCAGGCCCACTACTCTCATATAACAAGCTGTATGTGTGCCAGGGGGAATATGCTGCACTAACTACAAGCTGGGTGTTGTACAAAAAAACTGTGATCCAGGCCATCTTTGGAAGAAATGCAATGAAATGGATGTGCATTATGTCTGCTGTTTCTGAATAGTAATCACTTTGTGCTGTTATTACTTGAAAACTCTCATCTTTCAAATCTGTCTGTGTCAAACTTCAGCTGTCCAGCAAACTTTGATGCTGCGGGAAACACAAAAGCAAGATGCCAATTACCAGCGCGTTTCTCATATTCAGTCCTGTTCATTAGCACTATTCATGTCCACAGAAGCTTATCTGAGATCAGTCAGCAAGCCAGTCGTGCTCGTCCCTGACAACCACGATCAGTAGATTGAAAATATTTTCAGGCCAGCTCGTACTTTGTCCCTTTATCGTTTAACGTCATCTCAACCTTTCGCATATTCCATCCTTTGAAAGTCCTATCTGTCTCATTCTGAATAAAAGCAGGGCTGCCAATTAGAGAGAAGTCAAGGTGAGGCTGCACAATTCGTGTACTTTGTATCAAAAGTTCAATGAAAACTGGAATGTTAATTTAGTTAGTTTTGATTTTAATTTTTAGTATAAATGCATGTATAAAAAATCAAAGTAGCGCACTGATGCCAGCTGACAGGAGATGTGAAGGTGTTCCTGTTTAACACTGTTCACCCAAGCACTTGTTTTCAGTCATGGTTGGGAGGAAATTTTGTACTTCGCTGGTTACAGCTTCTTTACAGACAACGTGTCCAGTTGGCATGACTTATTTGAATGAACGTCTGTGGTTTAGTGTTTCTGCATCGTCTTCAACGCAAGATCAATGGAACCCGACTCCAAGATGTCGCATGTAGCCATCCACTCCATTCAATATCATATCTCTGGCGTCCAGACTTCTTGGCGGAAACTTTCTTCTGTGTTCAGCACATAACGAGCTTTTACAGCAGCACACTGTGATGTGAAATTGAGAGCCATAGACAGCCCTGTTTGATAAATTATCTGGAACCATTTTAAGATACCAGAGGACTCTTGAGTGTTGTCTGCTACTCTGTTGTTACAAGCTTTAATGTGTTGTGTATTTGCTGACAGACTTTTATGTTTGGTCATAAAATAGCAGAGCCCCACCTTTAGAGTGCTTTTTATTGCTAAGGCTCTATTTTTCTGCTAGTGTACACACATTTTAACAGCTTCTTCTTTATTATTTGTTACGTACCCGGCTGAACATAGTGTATCGTCACAATAGCCCAAAATAACATTAAGGATATGTGCTTGAAAATGAATAGAGATTGCCCATCTACATACTTTAACAATCAGGGAGGCAATATGTTGCTGTACGCACAAAAACATAAAAGCATTATTGGCGTGTATATTTGATTACACGGCACTTATCATTCATACAGATGGCCCCAGCGCGACTGAATTTTATTATTTCTTGTAGCAATGAGAAAGAACCAAACAGAAGAGGGAAAAACTAAAATTGTCAGGGTACAAACAGTCGAATTCTAGTACAAATAAGTACAAAATCCAGAATGTTTGAGAATTGTATTGGTTTTGAACAGCCGAGAGGCACAAGACAGTGTATGAAATGTTTTACGTTTGCTTTTCTAAAACACTGTCTATCCTGGGAAAAAGCCTGTGGTACACACAGTGTTTGTTTTGATGTTTTTATGTTAATGGCAGCAAAGGCATTGGAATAACCTGTAGCTGAATGGAGAAGTAATACATTAAATTTGGGAATATACAATATGTGTTAGTGATTTGATTTTATTTTTTATTTTTTTTACACAGTAGGTAAAGTGTTGCTTTAGTCATTTTCCAAATGAATCGTATTTTCAACACAGACAATAAAACTAACAATGACTTTCATCATCATCTGCTGCATTTGCTCCAAATCATACAGTCACACACATCTCACCCATTGACATTAGAGGTCAGCACCAACCGACCCACAATCAGGACAAGCAGTGTAGATAGAGGATGGTTGAAGTCTAGAGCTGTAGAATTATTCAAACTTATCCCACCTGCAAAGTTCTGATTGGCTCGGTTGCTCTTCCAGTGAAAGAAAGCTGACATCAATATTGACATGATAGACTAGTTTAGTCAGAGATTTTCATGTACATGTACTGTATGTCTTTGCTCACATAGATTCTTGTGTTTCATTCACCACACGGAAGAAAATGAAGTGTGACATCTGACTTCTGGTTTACCATCTAAATTTGCATTATATTACAGGAAACAGATCAGTGACCTGAGTTGTGTAACATCTTCTACATCAGAAGATGTTAATACTGTAATCATGAAGTATTACATATAACTTGGACTGCTCAATGAGGAAGCACAAGAAATAATTACAGTTACAGTAGAGCTGATATTAATAGTTTTCTACTGGTGACAACTGATCTGCAGCAGAGTTTTAAAATTAACCTCCATAAGCTGCATCACTTCAATTAGTCACAGTCACATAGTTGCATTAAGAATCCACCTAATTTCTGTCTTTTACACACAGTCTTGTCTCACTTTACTTGTGAAGACACTGAAATAATGCATGCCATAACTCTAACCAAACCTAATTCTAACTTTTACCCTAAAACCTAGTCTTTGCATTTTTGTAAAAGTAGAATTCATGGCATGTAAAGACTCATGGGCAGTTAATACTCCATCCTATGGAGCCTGGGGTGTAATTTTGTGCAAGAGCAAACATAGTAATAGCATTATAAGTACTGCAACTAGAAAAGCTAACAGGAACTGTGGTACCTGCCAAAACACGATGTGGAGACAGGAGACAGGGCAGAGTGGCAAAAAGCAACCTAGCAGAAATCCAACTTCCAATTTCTCAAAAAGCTGTGAGCTGCCCGCCGTGCTGTAGCTTTGATCACAGTGGAATAATGTGCTTTGATGCTTAGAATAAAAGATCTACCTTTTGATGTGTGTGTGGGGGTCTGATTTTTTTCCCCTCACCTCTTGCTATTGTGGGTTTCCATGAAACAGTCGGAGTCATCACTTGTCTCACTCTGACCCAAATTTGGTGTCAGAGTGTTATAAAATTAAGATCACAAGCTACACCCTTGCTGCTGCTGTCTTATGTTGAGGTTGTCGAGAGCCCTCACAGGTGTTTGTAATCTCTGTCTCTGGTTTGTGTGGATGCTTCAGAGCTGTCTCCTCAGCCTGGAGACTGTTGAGAAAAGTTCTGACCAGTGTCAAACTGGAGTTTGGCAGGACTCCTTCACAATTTATCAATACACTTGGTGGTAATTTTTCATCTAAGAAATTACACCAGGAACGGATGCTGTGGGTTGTTTCGGGTGTTAGAAGGGGACGAGCTGGGCTTTCCAAACGTGCCGCAGATGCTGCGTTAAATAACAACTGTGACAACTGCAAGAGGCTTCAACAGCCAGTGACATTCAGTCAGAGGATTATTTGATAATTTTTCATTTATAGCTTGAAACACATTTAGTGATGTCCAGGTTGCTTAATTTAAAGTGCACTTTTTAAATGATGCAATATGTGCTGTGCATTGATGGAATACAAATATAAATGCTTGTTTAATAGAGACGTTGCTGGGAAACTGAAACTGGACCATTTGACAGAGCCAGGTGATGTGAACACACATTCAAACTCTTACAGTGTCATTAATAAACGATCACACCAAGGCTGCAAATTAATAAGAGAGAGGGGGCTCTGCATAGCAGTGTGGCGCTCGAACCAGCAATGCTGATAAAAGCAGATGACCCCATCCAGAATAACAACGGCAGGATGAGAACAGAGGACGAGAAGAGGATTGGGTGTCTAGACATGCAGCTCTGTGAGTCATGCGGCAGTGAGGACAAATATTGGAAGCAACTTGTCAGATTTAATCTGTTTTCATATTGCGACCCATGCTGCTGTACCTGCTGGACTCATATCTGCTGGCTTCTTCATCAAATAGTTCAAATGTCCACCAGCATTTCTTCCAATATTGGGACATTCCTGAATAAACAGAAATAAAGAGAGATTTATATTCTATATAAGTATATATATATATATATATATAGATATTTTTACCATGTTTGCTACTACTAACAAATTGGTCAGCAATACATGTTAAAGTTGTTACCAAAGACATATTTTTCACCTACAGCCTTTTTTAATGTGTCTCCCCAGTTGTATTAGTTTATGTGAAAGTAGATACCAGCGGAGCCTGGGATATCCACTGTGACTGCCAGAGACTCTTAATCCTTTTAGCTGTTCTGTGCATCCTCTACACAAACGTAATTTGTCCTGACTCCATCTCCTCTCCTTCCTGTTTCTGTTCTTGCAGAATGCAGATGACCTCTTGGTAGCATCAGCTGAGTGTCCTAGCGATGACGAAGATTTGGAGGAGTGTGAGCCTGGAAATGGTGAGTCAACTCAGGGAGTTCTCCCTCCATTGTACTTGGTATTCAACAACAAAGTGCAGCCTAGAAACTGAAACACTAACTTAGACAACTGCTGCGTCCCTTACTCTGCTTTTATATCACACTTTGCCTCTGTATGCACCTCTGATTGGCCAAAGGTTTATCCTCCACTCTTTTTTTAAAACAATTTTTTTAAATCAGCGGGCACTAGCACTGTGGTGCATCAATTGCTAAGGAAAGTGGTAGCATTTGGCATTTACCCAGCTGTTGCAGCAGTCTCCTGCCCCGACTTTAACAAACCAGGACAGTTTCAGCGTGGAAACGCAGCTTGTTCAGTGCAGCGCACAGCTGCAGCCTGGCAGGCCCGGTGGCTGAAGCACTGTTAGTGTGAACAGTGAGGCAAGCAATGTTCTGACACCATGACAGGAGGTGGAAGTTAAAGGCCATGTGTTTTACTCCCTGTCTATGTGGTTTCTAGCTCCATTAGGCTGACCATATTTGAAAACTGCCAAGAACCATGTACAGTGTAACAGTGTGACTCAGATTACTGCTGCCGCTAGTAAGGGCTCCCTAAAAACTCCCTAAAAGGGATGTGCAGAGCCACATTCTGTGACATTTTATCCCGAAAGACCCTGCCTGACAGGATGTTTCTTGTTAAATGGCTTTAAATGTTTAACGGTAGTGTACGTGGCATGGAAAACAATTTACCTATTAAAAACTATGATCTAAATGATGCCAACATACTGCTAACTTAAAATAGGGTTCTTCTGGATTGACTTTAATAACACCTCGGAATCAAGACATGGATTTAGAGAGTTGCATTTTAACACAAAAAGTGTGGCTTTGTTAGCTTAGCCCACACTCACCCCAGCCTATATTGCACTAGTTAATACATTTTTTTACACTTAGTTAGTTTATTAAATGATTTTTAACATAGTTTAACAAATGTTAAGAGCTGAAGGGAAAAAAACTGTATTAGAACCTATTTCTGAATGGGCTCACACTCTGCTTTCTTTAGCTGTGGTTGGATGCTTAAGTTGCACTTTTTTTGTATATACTGTTTTAACACCTTGCTTCTGTGCCTGTACTTATCATGCATCTCAGAATTACTCTGAGGATTCATTATAAAAATTAACTTAGGACTAAAAATACTCCTAGTGTACCTCAAGAGTAGGACTCTGAGAAGTTATGTATGAAGCCTCCCACTCTTACTTTCAAGGAGGAGTAAGGCTACTCCCAGGAAAGCACGACATGTACAGTAGAAATATACTGACATGTGCTGCTGTAACAGCAAACTTTGATTTATATTACAAATACTGTCAGTTGTGACAAAGTTGTGACCCTAAATTAGCTTTATCTGCCTTTTATGAAGAATATAACATTGCAAATGCTGTGGTTTCTATGTACACCACGTGTTCTTCTTGTTGATAGAGTAAATCCATACTGCATATGATTAGTCATAAAGCCCCTACAGTTTGTCTAAACTGGGTCTTTTAATAATACTGTGTCATAGAAACATCTGTGCTCCTGCAGAGTCTGCACACATCTCTGCCTGAACACCATCAGCTGGCAGCTCCTGGCCAGTTAAGACATCTCTCCTACATTTATAGAACGATTTCCTGAGTTAAGAACAATGGCTCTTCCCTCAATCCTAAAATAGAAAGAAATCTTGGTAAAAAATATTAATCTCTCAGCATGACACCACCATGAATTATAGAGCGATAAGAGTATTCCAAAATCTACTGTAATGTTGGAGCATAACATAAAGAACAAATTATTAAATTTTTTTAAAAAACAAACACAGTTGTGTTCACAAAAGGCACTTCACCTAGACTACATTCCTGAAGTTTTTTCAGCAACAGGGATTAGTGGTTTGAATGCAGTAATAAATGTTGGACTGTAAGTGGAAGGAGATTAGAGCAATCGGTATGTTTGTGTGAGGAGAAACTGATCTGAACCCAAGTTGAAAAACTCAAGTGTAGCATTCTCCTGCGGTTTCCTCTGTAGGTGGCTGGGACCGAAATAGAGACTCAATTCCCTTCTTATCGAAAGGAGAAATAAGAGTTTTTTCGGTGGATGCTATGCCCAGGCTTAATCTCCCATGGGGAAATGCAACTTTCTCTCTCTCTCACTCTCTCATATGCCCACATAAACACATGCTCACCTTTCCAGACAGACACTTGTCTCTCTCATTCTGTGGGTGTAAACTTTCCTCTCTGCAGCCATCTCTCCTGAGAAACAACAAACACGCACGCTCCGTATCACACCTTGCAGATGCTGGAAAGAGTTCCAGTGTGGTGAGCCCGCTGGGTCAGATAAGCCCCGGTGAAAACGGTGGACAAGGAGAAAAGAATCAACACTGTCCACATTACATGTCCCCCCTCCACCACCGCTCCACAAACTCTTGCTCCTGTAGTAGTCGCTGTGTGATAGGACCGCTTCCCAGTGTTTTCAATTACATGTGAGAAAGCAGCTGGGTGTTATTGAACTGGCTTCAGGAAGAAGAAAAAAAAACCTTAAGCACAGTTGTGGATTTTCTATTAAGTCGAGCGAGATATGAGCTGTGTGAATTCATGGGGATCAATACAGCTCTTTCCTATATACAACCAGTGGAGCTCCATCTGCTTTATAGATGTGTTTACCTGCAGCTCTAGTGCTACAACACACAACTCAAGGCGTGCAGCTTGTTTTCTTACAACTGAATTAGGTCCCAGAGTTTCCCAGCTGTCTATAGCTAAATGGTGACCCTCGACGTAAAAAAGCTAGGACGACGACGAGTGGAGGCAGCCGAGGTCCCACACCTGCTGACGAGCTTAGGGTGAACACAGGAAGGACGGGGAGCTGGAAAAAAGATGCAAGGAAGGTGGGAAAGAGCTAGAAGGACTGACCCTCGTTGAGATTTGTATCACGTTCCTTTGCGCTCAAAGCAGGGATGGAGGAATGGGGAGAGGAGAGAAAGAGGGTTGTGAGAGAGAAGGAAGAGGATGTGAAAATTGAGCGAGTGAGGAAAGTGAAATTCGCGTCAATGATTCCAGCCTTTCCCAGTAGACTAATTAAACTTTGACTTTGACTGAGCCTTAATTACATCACCCAATTAAAGCTTTGGTTTGGATCTTCCAGTGCTGTTAATGAGGCTCTGTCAGAAGACCTAGGAAGTGGGGACCTGGATTATGTAGATGAAACATGTAGTGGGGATGGAGTGAAAGCGAACACACACATTAAAACCTATAGGAGCTAACGCTATTCACAGCAACACACCGTTAGAGAAGGTATTATACATACATATCCTCCAACAACAAGCCCTGCTTTTTAAATCTCTTTCATTTTTTGTTTCATTTCAGTCTTTTCCTACCTCGGCACAACCTCGCTTTCCTTCTCTCTTGCATACCTTCTAACTACTTATCAGTCCCAGGATGTTGTAGGCACCATATCGGTTATACTCCAACAAGATCAGAGCTTTGAGGAGCTCCTCAATAATTCATCAGACGCCATGCTATAGAGACAATTATAGTGAATATTCTTTTTAGGCAGAGGTGCAAAACTCAGAGAGATTGGGTGACCCAGACTGTTGCAACCCATCATCCTGAAATGAGTTAGCATCCCATCGATGGATACGGGTGGTCATTTCAAAATCTCTGTTAGCTCGGTGTTCTCCCTGCAGGTGTAGAGGGTTAACCTGAGCCTATCAAAAGCCAAAGAGGTCATGATTCGCCTCCTTTTCACTGTTGAATAGTGTTTAATTGCAGTTTTAATCAAGTTTCTCCAGGCAGCGTTTATTTATGCTTAAAAGTCAGTCGGCGTCTATATGAAGCTGCGTCCGCTTGATGAACTCTAACTACTACACCTACCTCAGCTACAAAAATATCTGAGATCAGATTTCAGGGCAGCAACATTTTTACGTCCAAGCCATGCCTCAGTGGACTGTGCAGAGATTAGTAAAAATTTTCTGAAGTTTTTTGTGATTTTCTATGGAAATGCAGGAGTTAGTACCAGATCAGGACTGTGCACATAATGAGGTGACTGTTTGAATTTGCATAATAACTGCATGATCACGGATGCCCAGTAGGACTGAAAATAACACAAAGAACAAAATGGTTACCCGTTGAAAAAATTAATGAAATTTGTAAAGACCGCTGAGCCTTAATACAAGACAAGATTATTTTTAAGGCAGTGTTCAACCACAAGGCAATTTAAAGTGGTTTAAATCAGATGAGATATGAGAGAAACACAAGGCGTTAAAAAAACACTACAATACAAAACTTTATGTATGCGACTAATACACATACATAAAATTTTGTAAACATTAACATTATACTACTTAATGCTGAAAGATGCAGTATGTAATTTGTATTTTAGATTAGTTTAGCAGAAATATGTTTCAGAACCTGAGCGTAGCTCAACAGAGCTGAAAGTCTCTGCTAGCACTAGCTTAAGTTGCATATTGTAGCTTCAGTCACCTTACCATTCAATATTAATTAATTCAGTTTATTTGTGTAGCAAATGGAAGAAGTCATGTCAAAGCACTTTTTAATTAAAATACTAATTACAGATATTAAGATACTAAAAAAATACTAATTATGATCTAATATTACTATGAGGGTACTAATATCACATTAAGGTAACACGTCTTTCAGCACTATGACCACACACCACATGCCAAGGTATGACAACAACACAGTCGGGACCTAATAATCACAGGCTCTGTAATGAACATGCATAACACCCACAACAATTCCAAATGGGCCACGAGGCCACAAGACTGCTACTAACCAAAGAGTCAGTGCATAATACAATGTTGCAACAGGCCACAGAATTACAGCGGTGATACACCAGTGTATATCACTGCCACAGCTGCGTCAACAGTAGACACACAAAGACTGTAAAATAGAGCAAAACAGAAGTGAATTCATAACTCAAAATCCAAGAGTGGATGTGTGTAGGTTATTTCTGTTAACGGTATTTCATCAGATGTTACACTGCTTTTCAAAAATGTTCGCTAGACACTCCTGCAGTATAAAGCAAAAACATGCCAGCGTTCAATAAAATATTCCCTTAGTACAAAAAGAATTGTAAATAAAAACGATTAAATAACATTAAAAAGCTTTGATGTTGCTAACTTACATAATTCCAAAAGTGCTTTTGCACTGTGATGCTAATAAAGTGCTTCATCAGGACATGTATGTTTGTTATATAAAATCTGAATAAACAAATGTTTTTAGCAAATGTTTATTTATGCACAATTTTCCTAAACTTGCACGTAAAATCTTCCATTAACCCAAACTAGTGGTTGAAAGTGTTGTCTTCTTTGTGCCACTGTCTTCTTAGCATGGGATCTTTCTACTCACACTTCAGACTGTAAACAAATGTCATAGTTTGTCCCAGGAGCACAGCGAAGAAACACTGGTTCAAAATTTGTCTGAAGCACATGACCTAGTTATTGCATTTTTACTCAGTTTCACAGACGCCTGTTGGTAAAAACATATATCATTTGAAATATGATCTGTTTGAAGAACATATAGTTTGTTCGCACTGCAGCACAGGAGGAGGAAAGAACTAAATTCCACCATGTGGCCACAAATGGGCCTTGTGCAAAAGCAGAAAGGTGGTTAAGAGAGGTTGAAACAAGGCTGGCCGGAAAAAAACAAAAACAAACCCAGGCAGCTTAATGGAGTCGAGGTGACTTTGACTGTAGCCAGTATGTGTCTCTCAGTGAGACATGATGAGTGGCACATCATCCTTTTGTGTCAAAATAATTCACTTTGCTTGAGAGCGACAGCAGCAAATGCAGCATTTTAAACAGGTTATTGAGCCACATGCATGAAGCTGGTGCACAGCTGATATGGCCATAATTGTACCTATTGTGGCCTAATTTAAAAGCAAGCGAGGGAAAATGGATCATGCCTGGATGCGCTGTTGGACTTCTCATCTGCAGCCTAATCAAAGCTGAATTATAGAATGCTTAAACTCCAAACAACCTTTTTGCTCTAAATATTTCGAATGGATGTGAGCGGGGCGACGTGATCGGCACAGTAACGATGTTTGTCAGGAGAAAGACATAGGTGCATCAGTATCAATCTGCCCTGTTTTCATTTTGAGTAAATAGAAGGGGGTGACTCATACTGTGGAGTGGCGTGTGGGTAAAGATAAAGACCAAATTTCATAATGTGGGCTAAAACGTGGTTCCACTGCCTCAGCTGTTCAGATCTGTGGAGTGAATGTGGTGAATATCTCGGTGTCACCACTTACATGACATTGTTACAATGCTACAGAAAGACACGTCCACACATTGGACTCATGCTCTATGTATTTTTCAGCCCTGTTTGCTTAAACACTGATCTTAGTCGGGTTTGGTTCAAAAAGCGAGGTGAGTCAGTCCACAGAGAGCTTTGATGTGAAGTCAAATGATAGCGTAGCCTCTGCCAAGGTTCAAATACCTAAATATCTCATGCTCACTTGACGCTGACAACATCCAGCTTGTTAGAAATCCATCAAATCCTGGGTTACATATGGTTTTAGGCCAGTATGCGGTTCTTGGCAGCTTTCAGCGGGAGAACATGTCTATGAACAGCCCAAAGAAAAGTGTGTCACTTGTGACGTGTTTTTTTCTTTTTCTTTTTTCCCCACCAATTCCAGTCAACGTTTTCAGTCTGTTAGCGACCTGCTGCATCTGGGTGTTAACTGAACAATCAGAGCCGCATACAGAGCAACAAAGGTGCAGTTGCAGGGAAGGGGACAGCCAATTGAAGCTGTTGATTGGTTTAAACTGTGGGTGCAATCGTTGTGGGTCACACAACAGGAAATGAAAAGATGCTTCACTTGATAACTGCCTACAGTGCTCAGATGTGGCTCCTTCTGTGTATGAGGGCTGAAGAAAATGTTTTTTTCTAGTAGCCGCTGCCTGCCAGTCATGCTGGATGATGCCATAAGGCCTTCAGGCTCTATTAGAGTACAGCAGAGTGGGGTTAGCAATTTGTGTGAACAACCTTTCACTTCTAAAAACATTCTTCTATAATATCTGTATTTTCCTCCTGAGTGTCTCAATAAATCTTTCGGATCACGTAGACTCTGAGCGGACTAACACAGCGTTGTGTGTCTGCGACAATCACAGTACATAAGTGTTATGCCTGTTCTCTGTTCCTCAACTGTGCCACCGCACTCCGCTGTCCTCTCAGCCTTCAAGGTGAAACGCAGCCCTCAAACGCAGAAACAACTATACTGTAAATGAGAGATGTAGCTTGAGCATTGCCATGGAAACTAGCCTTTCCAGCAGTGAAACAAGAAGCTAGATGAAGGATTTACTAAAGTAATTTGTTTTCTTCCACTTCTCACATTTTGCTTCTTTTCAAGGATTGTTTCTCTTAAGTGTGTTGTTGTATGCTGATATGTTGCAGTTGCGTTGTTAACTCGATGCATCACACTGTGTAACAAAGCCTTTGCCAATCTTTGAGTGAAAATGTTCAATGGTTGTGTAATGTGACAAGGGTTGTGGGGGGGAGGGGCACGGGGGAATAAAGGCCACGTGGGTTTTGTTAAAATCCTTAAAATAAAAATGAAATTCCCCTTAGACTTCCCCTATCGTCCCCAAACTGGCTGACCCAACCCATCCCTGACTGAGTCACTCTGATTTACCTCATCAAGTGAACAAAGAGCCAGAGTCATGATTTTATGCTGCTGATGTTGGCATTTCTTTGGTCATGTTTTGCTCTTACCTTCCCTTTTTCTCCCCCCAAAAATGTACCATAATCTAATCCCCCCTGCCATTGTTTCCTTGACTGTTATCCTTACACTTTTGCCAGACTGAAGAGAAAAATGTTATGAAGTAAAAATTAGTGTATAAACCAACCGTTATTAATATTCTGCCATGTTTTGTTAACGTATCCACTATATGTTCAACCTTTTATGCTCCTGAATGAATGTCATTTTAGAGATTAATGTTCATTTAATCTGGATGTTTCACAGTGGGCGACAATCAGATTACTGAAGCCCGACAACAAATTCTGGCTCATTAAGATTATTTTTTTAACTGTTAAAAAAAGAGCATGACTGCCTCTTGTCTTTATATGTGGTGTCTGGGAGGGAAGTAGGCATCAGGGAACAGTAGTGTTAATACTCTGTCTCTCAGTGTACTGTAGTGTGTACTGAGAGTTTGGGCTAGAAATTAGGGGCATCAGTTTCCTGCAGCCGCTCCGGAGGGTTTGCATAGCGATTAAGCTAATTAGAAATGAGCCATAGAAACCACCATGCCCAAAGGGGGAAAATGAGATTGAGCCCATTCTTCATGAGAATTTTGGGGGAAAAAAAAACACCATGAATAATTCAACAAAATATATATATATTTTACATTCTGATTATTTTTCACCCACTAAAAGAAAGAGGAGGTACAGAACGGGGTGGGGGGTTGTCTAACACTATCCGAGAACAATCTTACACAGCTTTCTTTTTGTAATTTTTTTTTTCATGCAAAAATCATGCGGCCAATTTGTTGATGTAAGTGACCTGAACCTCGTGGTTTGCTATCTTATTTACCCAATCACAGCAGAGACATCTGAGCGTTAGCGTAGTAAGCATAGGTAAGACTAGAGAGTTAGGATAGGCTGTGCAGTACAATGGATGTTAAGATGTTCAGTATTAATTTGTAGTCTATTTTCATCCTGTATTATTAACATGTAGGCCTGTGCAGTGCAGGGAGTCAGGTCAGAGCAGTCAGGAGCAGGTGCAGGATAGAATATTTTCTTATAGCTTGTATTTTACTTTAGTTCACAGTTAGTCAGCATATTAACTTTTTAAATAGAACAGACAGACTAAACTTATATAACTAACCTCATGTTAAGTTTTAGTGCTGTTCTAATACTGGTGTTGCTGTATTCATTTGTTTTCTTTGATCTGCAGGAGGTCTCTCTATGAGGTGGTCTCTAACACTGTTTTCCTCCGTTGTCTCTTTCTTGTCCTAGGAGGTGAATTAGTGTTGCCCATAATAACGGTGGACTCCTTAGACCCCCCATCCATCGCCACCCGCTACCCAGTAATCCCCCCACCC
>OMLM01000650.1:34567-51499 GCA_900302695.1 Helostoma temminkii
CGCCGCCGGCGGCAGCAGCAGCAGCAGCAACAACATCCCCGCTGGGAAAATGAACACCAGGGACCAGGTGCTGCTGCCGCCGGCCCACCCCTCCTCAGACCCGGGCCACCGCAAAATCCCAGGAATAACGTACCCCCCCAATTTTCCCCATGTTCCCACTCCAGACCCCACGTCTCCTGAGAGAGGTCTCCCTGGCGCCGTGGAGGTGCAGCAGTCCAGCAGCACTACAGGAATGGTTGTGGGCATCGTGGCAGCAGCCGCGCTCTGCATCCTCATCCTGCTCTACGCCATGTACAAGTACCGCAATCGCGACGAGGGCTCCTACCAGGTGGACCAGAGCCGCAACTACATCAGTAACTCAGCCACGCAGAGCAATGGAGCCCTGGTGAAGGAGAAACAGCCCAGCACTGCCAAGACGGTCACCAAGAACAAGAAGAACAAAGACAAAGAGTACTACGTCTGAGGGAGTACCCCCGTGACACAGAGACACTTAGAGAAGGAAAGAGACAAGGGAGAGAAAGAGAGAGAGAGAGAGAGAGAGAGAGAGAAGGGAGGGAGAAAAGGCAGTATATGGAAAATAGAGGGGAATTTATTGTAAATCTCAGTATTGTCAGGTTGTTGTACATGCTACCAATTCCAGTCTAATCAGAGGGAGGCAGCAAAATAAGTTGGCAAGGTGACCATGGTTCTGTTCACACCTTTCAGCATTGCTTAGATTGATTTGACTTATTAAATGTGGACCACAGTGTGGATTTAAACGAAAGCTATTACACCTCAGATCGCAACACATACTGTGCCAACACCCGTGTACCAAATGCTGATAACACAGTGACTTATGGCTTAGCATATGACAGGTTATTTAATATCTCGAGTACTGTAGGAAAGCACCACCATCAGTATTTGTGTCAGGGTCCGCACTTCATTCTGAGGTGAGCTTGTGGTGTAAGCAGTCACCTTAGACAGTATCAACATTATTTACCAACTAGGCTTGAATTAGCAACTTGACGTCCCTCTGTAAAAATGAATATACTGCCAGCTTACAGAAACACTGTGTCAAACCCAGCTCTCCCACCTCTGTAAGTGTTCGACATCTCTGATCTCTCTCTCTGTCTCTCTCACTCACTCGTGTAACCGTTTCTCTCCTTGTCTACGGTGCGCAGCAGCTGATGCAACGTAAACTCTGCCGTGTTTCAAGCATGTAGTATTCATTTACAAAGAGATAAAAACTTTTTCTTTCTGTGGAGTTTAAAAAACAAAAAATATGATGATGACTGAGAATCATAACAACGTTCAACGTAGCAACTATGTGAGATACCACCGCTCCAAACTATGGATGCTATGAACTTGTACGTTTAGCCGCCAAAAACTAGGCCAAAACCCCTTGGTCGTCCTTTGTTCCAGCAGATCTGTGTCATGTGTATCCGGGGGCTATGACGGGCTATGTCCTTACACTTACTAATCACCGAAAACAGAAAAAACCTCCAGCAAACAAGATGAACTCTGTTCTATATAATTATAACTATATGTATAGACGTTGCAGAAACCTATGGACCTAAATCGTGGAAATGGAAAAACGAGTGTTTGCTGATAATGCACATGGAAGATGGACTTAAGGATTTTTGGCGTCAGAACAGTTTCATCTACCAATCCCTTCCCTCCCCCCTGAGACCAATCACCCTCTCTCATGAACTGTACTGGCTGATGCAATGCCTTGCTGCAGTCACTTTGGTTTGCTTTTCTTTCTTTTGAGTCTTTTCTCTGGAGAAATGAGAGACATTTCTTGGAAATTCTGAAATCATTCTTGCCAGATTGCCACTATGGAGAGAGAGAGAGACCTTGCAGGTGAAAAAAGCGACTGTCTTTCGCCCCTCTCTA
Source organism: Helostoma temminkii (assembly GCA_900302695.1). Classification (NCBI taxonomy): domain Eukaryota; kingdom Metazoa; phylum Chordata; class Actinopteri; order Anabantiformes; family Helostomatidae; genus Helostoma; species Helostoma temminkii. The sequence goes on from OMLM01000650.1 coordinate 36,443, forward strand.
GCCTGACTGGACTGACGGCAGCCAATGGGCAAAACAAACTTTGTGGGAAGAGCACACAAATAAAAAGTGAAAGGCAGTTCCAGGGAAGATGTACAACAGAACTCTAGTATTCCAATTTTCTCAACTCTATTAAAAAAAGAAAACTGTACCATGAAAAGAAAAGAAAATCCTGAAAAAAGTTTGTGAAATGTCTAAATATTTGACTCTCATCCCATTACTAAGAGAAATGTGTTTTCCCTGCTATCATTCCCGTTTGGAGAAAAAAAAAGACTGATTCTTGGGAAACTGAAATTTCTATGTATTTTCTTTTGGTAATTAAGCAAATGTGATTTGGGTTATGAAGATGAAATCACACATCTACTTTTCCAGGGGAGGAAAGTTTGTCTCCTTTTATTTCTCCTCCTCCTCCATCTGCCATCCTCAATCTATTTTCTGTCCTGCATCTGTTCCTTTCTCTCTGTATGGCAGATTGTATGTCCCTATACCCTGTGGAGACGGCCGGCGCTTATCATCCATTTTTATTTGTTTTATATCTATTTCTGTCTATAAGGCTGGAGACAAGATGGCAACCGTTTCATTTGACAGGCTCCATCTATCCACTCCCCTGGCTCGTTGTCTGGTTTCTCTTTCTCCATTCCAAACATACTCCTCCCAGTATCTTCCTGTTCTTTCTAAATGTTATTGTAAAGTGTTCCAGTGAGATGATTCTAAATATGTGTACATTAACAGAGGGAATACACTTGGTTATATACTTCTTACTCCCTTTGTTGTGTGGTCTCTTTCTGGTCTCTAATTTGTCTCCCTCATCTCACAGCCAGAGCACTGCTGGTTAAAGTCATACATATCGGCTTTAACCTACTTTAACCTAACCTAGCTTAGATTAACGGTCCCAAAATAAAAACCCAAGCAATGCATTGATTTTAATTGGCCATATTTTTCAACATAAGTAAAAATTCTCTGCATTGCAGCTTTAAATTATGGTATTTCACCAGTTTCACATTAGCAGCCCCCGAGTGAAATCATCTCACATTTTTCCTTGTAACATTAGTTCTTTTAGAAACATATCCACACCTACAACGGACAATATTTATTGTCACCTTACCTGATACGGAGAGCGTGCTACAAACACAAGGACTCTTGATGACCATCTCAGTTCAATTCTTTCCTCTTATCGTTTAACCACAGTTGTTGGCTGTAGGAACTGAGCAACTGGTATGCGATTAAACTTCAAATTAGAGCCATTACTCATTCAATACTGGCACCCAGCAACACGGCAAAACGACATCATTAAGTGATGTGATTAAAAGCATCTGTCCACATGTCTGGCCACAGTAGGTCATCACTGAGTGAGCATGTAATGGTCGGGAATCTGGTCCTGTTGGTTAATGTTAACGTTTTCAAGACTCTTAGTTCCTCACTCTCTTACCTAACCAAAGCAGGTGCTGATATAAATGCTACAGGGGATTTTTAGCATTACTTACCCAAACAGATCCACCTTAGGACAGCACCTGTAGAGCTAGTGGGCATTCAGTTTATTGTGAAGAACATTTTAGCACTGATGAGCTGCTGTCACCGTGAAGAGAAACAAAAAGGGTCAGCTAAGTCACACTAGTAACTGCTTTTTCTATTCCCTGCACTATCAGTGCGTCACCAGCACAGCTGTCAGGGTGTTACATATCTTTATATACACAGATGTTCAGTCAGGATTGGAATTGTGTACGTGCTGCTTGGTCGTTATCGCACAGAAACACACAAAAGATGTGTGTACACACAGCTAAATTTAATCCTAGCGACTGAACACTCTTCAACCTCTAAAATATACCTTTTGTTCTCGAGGTGTGTGTTTTTCTCCATAAAATTGAGCAGAATATATTTTGAGAGTTTTGTATAAAACGGCAATATAATCTTTGAAATCCTTCTTTATGAGGATTTTTTTGGGGGGAGGGGCTGCATTTTTGGATAATTTCAGTATCATTTAGTTCAGTGTCTTCATAAATGGCCAACCTCTAAAGGCAAATGCTTTTCACTTGTAAAAGAGGAATCATCACAAGTAGCCAATCAGCTTGTTGGAGATGTTGAAAAACTGGGGTGAAATCATGCTAATTTTCCAAAACTTTAGAGAGCAATCACACAAGTCAAGAACAGTCCTCCACACTTCTTCAATCAGGAGCAGCAAGCAGTGACTGTCCTTATGTTTAAGACTGAGGCTGAGGTAAGTGGCGCTCTACTCATACCATGCAGGTATTAAAACTAGGGCTGGGGTGACACGTCAACGTAATCGATTATGTTGATTATGTAAATATGATTAGTCACGTTTATATTCAACAGTATTGCCCACATGCTGAAAATACGTCTTTATCCCAAAAAGCAGAATCATCATAGGTGCAGCCCTAATAGATAAATACATAAAGCTGATTTCTACTCTACAGCCACAACATTACCCATGTGGTATTTAATAATCTAAGTTGAGAGCTTGATATATAGAGTTATGAGAGTTGGGCAGATCTCTGGTAGAGTGACGCAATAAAGGCTAATTATACTTTACATGAAATTAGCCAACATTATCAGCAAAGACTATTATGTGCCACTATTTTACTATGAGATAAGTGTAGTGCATTAGAGAGGGAGTGATTTCAGATACAGACATGCCAGCAGCTCTGTCATGGAATGACAATTTTTTGGGGGGGTTGTTTTTTTTTCTTCAAGTGAAATGGTTACTATTCCAGTTCAGGTTTGGTTTTTAAGCCAAATTTTACTTTCAACATCAAATTCTAGCTTGTGTCCTTTCTCTGTGTGCTCTGAGTTAAATGTTACTATCAGAAGCTTTTTCAGTACATTAGAGTCATGCTGAGTCCAGACTACAAATTATTTTAGTCTGATGGTCCTTATGTCAAATTAAACAAGTATAGGTTTATAAGTTTGTGCTGTCAACAGGTACGACAGTCTGCAAGTTTACACCCAGCCAATCACAGCTCTACATCGGTGCCAGAGACACAGCTGTGTGCTTGCTGATCAGTGTCACCAACCAACATGTCACGGACAATGAAAAAGATTATGACATGCTCTTCTGCCAGCACCCCAATGTATCATAGTGGAAGTATTAGTCTGGCCATCTTGTGCACCACTCGGCACCAACATTAATAAAATCCTCAGTACATGAGACGAATTAGACTATAGGAAACGAGTTCAGGAAGCATTGTTTGTGTTCTGCTGACACAGGCACCTTCCCTGTATCCCTGTGTCTCAGCTGACCTCTCAACATGGAGACAAGCTGCCTGTTTGCTTGAACAGGCAATATTTTTGCCTCATCTGTTCACTGGTGTGCTAATAACAACATAGCAAACTATGCATAACAAAGGCATCTGTACCTTGTTGAGATCATTTGCAGCGAGTCTTCAGTACACAAGGCCTACATCCATGATGGGTTAATGGAGCATGTATGGCAATTAATGCTCTACCAATAATAGCACTGAAACGCAGAGTAACAGAGCAGTCAAACAAGTGATCTCCTTTGCAAGTGGTAAACTGTAGCACTGCACCTGTCTGCACTACACATTTAAAACATATGGAAATAATTCCTGAGAAATATTGTGAGGAAAATTCACAAAACATGACTGAGGAGACTAAAAGAGGTAGAGGAGGGTGGGGAATGAGCGGGCACAACTATCTGCAGAGACAAGTCAGGATGCTGGAAAAATGAAGTGACCTTACCGCAGCAAAACATGCAGCAAAAACAAAAGTACAAGAAAGTGGCAAAGTTAAATCAATTACCAGCACAGCAGGAGGTATATATTCTGTACCTTCCATGTGCTGCAGTTTGCATCTTGGCTGTCTGAGGCCCCCAGTTTTTCACTTGATGAAGTCACAAGATCCAGATCAGCTTCTCTCTGTTCAGAAGAAAAAAGTAATGTTATGGAGCAGCTAGTCTCAGTTTCTTGCCTATATAATAAAGTAATTTTTGTTTGTCTGAGACCCAAGTTTGTTTGTTTGTTTTTTCTTTACAACACAGTCTCCTCAGCAATTAAATAGGTCCTGGTGGCATCAGCCCCTATAGTGCAAAGGTTAGTACCCCCTCATTTAATTCACTGTATGTGTAAATGAACTGAAGCTGTAAAGAAGAATGAACCAAACTTCCTCCACAACAAATACCACAACTTAGAACTTGTATAACTTTTGCACAACTGTACATCTCTCTCCAAACAGGTGGCAGGATGCCTTATATCCCTGATCTTCCAATCACTTAATGAAAGCTGATACATAGTTAATACGTTTATCAACTACATTGATATCTGTAGTGTCACAAACAACTAAATAAATGAACTACATTGATCTATCTGGGAAGGGTTACAAAGCTATTGGGACTCCACAGATCCACCAAAGTGGTCAGAAATTGCATCTATTGAGACTGGCAATGCAAAAACCCCTGCTAACCGAGAAGAGCATGAATGCTACATGGGGCCATTCATTGTTGATGGAAACAACTAACTTTTTCTGAACCTCCTGTGCAAGACAGAGCCAAAAGGACCCCAGCAAGGCAACAGGGGAGGGTTGAAAATAGCTTAACTTTATGCAAATGTGCTGTGAAGGACTTTAGTAACAATTAAGAGAGAATCAATCGGGATCATCTTGATTCCAGCACAAACTGGTCCACAGTCGGTTTACTAACTGAAATAAAACTAAACAGATGAACAGCTGATTACATGTGTATTATTACATGTGCAAGGACAGAAAGTAGAACCACTTGTAAAAACATTGTAGGTCTGTCTGCAGTATGTGTCAACTGCAGTATAAAGTAGTTGTAGTAGTTGGTTTCAGCTTCTTCCAGTTTCTGATTAACAAGGAAAAAAATAAAAATTGTAAAAAGGCAAAAGTCTTCATGAAAAAGTCAGGCCAGTGACACCAGTCCAACACTGCCTATTCTTCAACCCACAACAGAATAAGACTTCCAGTGTCCTTGAATCAACCTGTACACAGCATTAATATTTAGTAATCAAACATAAAACAGCTACTTTGCAATGGCACACCATACATTTTTTCATAGGAATTCATTAAATATACATTATGGCTAAAAAGTTGAACAAAGGCAGTAGAAATTAGGGCTGAAACGTTTCCATGATTACAAAAAAATTGTTGATGCTAATTCTTTGGCTCAAAGCTTCATTCAATTCATGTGTTTATATTATATACAGTCCACATCTTCTCACGGATTATTATTATCGCCACACAACACGTTACACTGTGGTGCAGGTTGCAAAATACAGAGAAAATAGTGATGACTTGAAGAAAAGAGGGAAAACCTCAACGTGTCAGAGGTGTCATCACCTCAGAAACTGTACAATGTATTTATACAATCGAACCAGCCCTCAATAGCACAACTATCAGTTGTATAAAGTAGCCTACTAATATTAAGCAGATATTAAGCAGATAATATTATTGTGTGCAATTTAAGCAACGCATATATAGAGTTTAAAAGAAAATAAATTACCTCTAAAGTTAAAGAGCCTTATGTACACTGCTCAAAGGGTTCACACTGAGCACATGTGACAGACGTGACGGAGTCTGCAGACGCCGTGGAGAACGTTCTGCTGCCTGCAACATCCTCCAGCATGACCGGTTTGGTGGTGGGTCAGTGATGGTCTGGGGAGGCATTTCCTTGGAGGCCCGCACAGACCTCTATGTGCTAGCCAGAGGTGCCCTGACTGCCATTAGGTACCAGGATGAGATCCTCAGACCCATTGTAATACCATATGGTGGTGCAGTGGTATGATGATGAGTATGATTGTGAATCCAGACCTTGATGGGACAGTATGGGACGGCATGTAGCTTAATTGGTAGGGCAGTTGTCTTTCAACCCCAGGGTTTGCAGGTTTGATTCTCATTATTTCATATTATAATGATTTTGATTTCCACTGATCATTCTTATGTTTTTTGTTCTCAACGCATTCCACTATCTAATGAATAAAGATTTACAACTGGAAGATTTCATTCATTGAGAATTTGGATGTGTTGTTTAAGTGTTCCCTTGATTTTTTGAGCAGTGTCTTGTCACAATGTCTTGTGACATTTACAGTACTTAATACTTGATGGTGCAACTGGCTTTTCCTGGCTGACAGATTACAGTACACAGTAGTCAGAACTGTGTACTGTAACAACCATCTCTCACCAATCAAACATGACAGATCACGCCCCCTCCTCACAGCCAATGATTAAATCTATGGTCACGCAGCACTGAATGACAACGGGAAGGAGATCCTCTTCAGCTTCTTCCTCCAACATCTTTTTAACATAACTGCTACATGCACATAGTTTTATTTCCAATGCAATGTCCTGGCTCGACTCAGCTCTACCTTGCTTTACATCAAGCAAAAGTTGAGGAGTAGCACCTGTTGTCACTTGTTTTAGTGCCACTTGTTGTGCCAAGGAAGTTGAGTCAGGTTTTACTTTATCTCATTTGACTGTCTACTGTGTCTTCATTTGTGATATTAGGCTATATAAGTAGGAATTTGATTTGACTTGATTTAATATGGAAGGTTACTACTGAGGATTACAGAATATAGATGTCTTTAACTTTACATTTAAATATCACATAGCTATAACTCTGTTTTCATGAAAAGATATGAGAAAACAAAGCAACTATGTGCAAACCACTTGAACTTGAACACTATACACTGTATGGGTGAACACAGAGAGAAGACAACATATCAAATGAAATCAACTGATCGATAAGAAAAATGATTGTTTTTTTGAATCAATGCTCATTTAAATTTGATGCTAGATACACTTTTTGACAGGGGCATGTTTACCACTGTGTTGCATCACCTCTACTTTTAACCACACTCTGTGTTTGGGAACTGAGGAAAGCAGCTGCTTTAGTTTTGAAAACATTTTTCTCCACATTCTTCCTGATATAGGACTTCAGCAGTTCAGGGTCTCTTCTGTTGTATTTTTCACTTCATAAAATGCTTTCAATCAGCGACAGGTCTGGAATGTAGGCAGGCCATTTGAGCACCCAGCCATGCTGCTGTAAGGAGCCATGGAGAATATGGTTTAGCATGTCTAGCTGAAATAATCGAGGCCTTCCCTGAAAAAGACAGCCTGGATGGCAGCATGTTACTCTAAAACCTGTTCATATCATTCAACATTAATGGTGTCTTCACAGATGTGAAAGTCATCCATGCCATGTGCAGAAATGTTTCCCACCGTACCATCATGGACAGTTTTCCGCTTCATCTCAAACCATAGTCAACGAGCTCAGAATCCAACTCAGACAACGTAGTTGTTTTCAGAAGTGTTTTCTGAGCCCATGCAGTGATTTCCAAAAATCATAAGTCAACTTTGACATGTAGCTGTTTTTTTCTTTTTTATTAAAAAATATTTCTTGCTTCAAAACTTAATTTAATGTGGAGATGTGCTGTCAAAAACTCCTTTGACCCAGACACATCAAACTTATTGCCAGAATGAGAACGAGAGGCTTGTGTTTTTATGCGATCAGGCAACTGAGGTACTGAGAGGGAGGGGTGAGCTGAGCAGGGTGCATTCAAATCCAGTTAGCACTAATTAAAGATGAATATTGTAGCTTTAAGTTGTTTCCCAAGCAGATAGTGTGGACTTAGTCTGATCTGCTCGCATTTTAATGAATTGTGCAAGTGGCTGTCTTACTCATCCTCACAAAAGAGTTTTACAGTGCAGCATTCTGTGGCACAGGAGAGTGAAAATTAGAGTGTGAAAAATTATTTGGGCACGCCAGCAAGTAACTCTTGAGGTTGGAAATATGCATGGGTTTGCTCAACTCTCAACAGTATTCATCACTGGCAGAAGTACAAACCATTCAGCTAGCAGCACAAGCTAGACCTTCTGTAAGGAAACAAGCATACCTGTCCTCAGTTTTCACTCAGCTGACCATGGTGATGTCATGCATCAACAAGCTGCTGGCTCTAGACCCCATTTACTACTGTGCCCTCAGGTTTATTTCTGGAGATAATGATATCCCCCACAATCACTGTCTTTATGATGAAGTTCGTTGGCCTTCCATGTATAAAAAACACTTCCACTTATTTATCTACCAAGTCACTAGCAGAAAACTCATATTTCATCTCATCCCTGCTGCTTTGGTACTAGGGCGTATACTTAACACTTCTGAGACTGGTTGATGGTTCAGTTAGCCCGAACCAGGACTGATCTTCTGTAGGAAAGACTGCCTTCGCTGTGAAGGCATAAGTTTCAATAAGCACTCAAATCAAAAAACAAATATCCTCTCTGTAATTTACTGTAGTTGCTTTGTTCTTTACTGTAAGTAAATTTTTTTAGTTTGTGAAGGAAATGGATCAAAGACGAATTAATTCACCATCACTATTTTGTATCTAGCTTCTTTTCAATTCACACAGAGGAGGAAAACCTGTGTGTCTCTATCAAAAACTACAGAGAGGAACAGAAGGAGGAAAGGCACTACTTGATTGATGGATTAACTTTTTCAGAAGTGTACCACAAACAGCTTCCATCTAAAATAGACTTGGGTGAGAACAGACCTTATAGAGAAACAAGCATTGACTAGAGTGACAGCGATCAGCTCCGACGATCATGTTGTGTATGAAATATGCCACAGCCAGTCTAAGTGAAAAATAGCCGTTACTCAACCGATTCCAAAAAAGCTGGGACAGAATGCAAAGATTTACAAACCTCCTAAACTTTTTTTATTCATAATAGAACACCCAAAACATATAAATGTGAGGAAATGTACCAAGAAAAGAAGTAAGGTGATTTTTAAATTGACATTTAATTCAATTTGCGAGTCTTTTACAGTACTGTAACAAACTTGGATGCTGCTTGCGTTTTGTACTCTGCTCCCTAGCCCCTCCAAAAAGATTCCTCTCTAATCAGAGTAAAAAACAGTGGCTGAAAAATCTATGCAGCATTCACTCTACTGGGATTGAAGCAGCGCAAACACAGAGAGAAGTATCAAATCAAAAGCTTGGTCTGTGAATCTGCAGCAGAGCTTAGTAAAGGTAAGGAAGGAAAGGGAAAACAAGACTTCTCTGCTCTACTTTGTGTGGTGTTTCCTCCCTATTTCATCACCCCATCCTCTAGCCAAGTGTGAGATGTACCCCATTGCCGCTTTTTCCCGTTTACTCGCAATCTGTAAACTATGATGTGCACACATGCATGGATCACAAAAAGATAAGACACCTCAAAAATTCCCATGCCGAGTTTGCTGGCCGCCTCATACTCGCTGCTCCTCCTACAGAGAGAGTTTTGTTTCTGCACCACTCTGCCCGACACTCATCAAATTAAAAGTAGTAAAAAGCCAAAAACAAAGCAGTGGCATCATTCCCCCACTAGCAGAAAGCGCTGCTGTAAACACGCCTGAGAACTGGGCTATCAAAAGAAATATGACATCGCTGGTTAAATAGACAATTAGCAGTGACATCATCTCAGCACCCACCTTGCAATGTAAATATATCGGCAGTGTGTGTCTGTGGAAGTGCACAGTGTGGTGTGGAAATCAAAACCCAACAAATTATCAAGTTGATTTTTAAAGTCGCAATTAAAAAGAAGATATATTGTTGATGGAAAAAGATGCAGAGAGAAAAAAGCAACAAGACACAGCAGCGACAGACAGTGGGCGTTCTCGAGGACTTGTGAAACGTCATCAGCTAAAACCCGAGTGTAGCCAAGTACAGATCAAAGAACCAGAAGTGTTCTTGCTCCATCCCCTTTATCGAGGGAGTCACATATCCCATCATGCATTTCACACAACATGGAAACAAAGGCAGATGATGGGCAAATACAAATAAATAACAGGAACTGATTTTTAGGAGATATATTAAAAGATATAAGGATCCACTAATAGCTGCCTTTTTCCAGGCCTTGTCAAAAATTAGATACTGAACAATGTTTAGCCCATATATGTTCTTTTAAATAATGGATACATGAGAATAACAACAAACAGATATGACATGGTTTATCATATAAACACTACAACAGGGCTGAGCTGAGCTTGTGATGAGGAATCTGCTGCACTGAAGGTTCTGCATCCTCCCGTCTTTGGGAGCCTCCAGCTATGTGAATAAGTACTTTGTGTACTCTGTACTGTGAAGTGCTTTCTAATACACTGAAGGGTCAGATGACCAGCTCCAGTAGAAATAAAACAATAAACTGCACTCAAGCAGTTAATGAAGTTTAGTGCTGAAATGTTATCTTCACCTAAACTAAAATAAGAATAAAATATAGAACAAAAGCTGTAAAATAATCTCTGATGGAAATATCTTCAACAGAAATTCAGATCCAATACAAAAACATTAGCCAATCTAAAAATGTAAAACTATTATAATCTTTATATTATAATCTTCTTACATAAAAAGCTGGGGTGCAACAATTCCAGCACTGAGGCCAACACAACGTCACTGACAGCAGCAGATTTGTGCTGCAGTAGCTAAGATGAAATCACAACCTCCTCCACTACCAACCTGCTGCCACCAATATACAACTTCTACGCATATTATGATTGGCTCCCTACGCCTACAAACTCAATGTAACGTAGCCGAGTGGGAAACTGTTGTGCAGTTTTTTATGTACACCACCATAAGGAGATCCCCCTTTGGGGATACTCTTGTGAGTGCAGAGGAAAACACTTTGAGTGCCCCAAAACAGGAAATAATGTCATTTTCACTCTTTCATCTTTCGCTGATGCACGTATTGTTCTTTGAGGGTTTTGACTGTTGAATGTTAACAGAGATGTCGAGAGAGGTTAGAAGTCTGTATGGTGTCCGGTCATAACTTTGTGTGTGTGAGGTACTGGACAGTGAGTATTTTGTCAAATTTCTGCATTCTTTGTGTTCAGGATTTGTGAATGAAGTATTACTGACTGTGGATGTGTGTGTGTTGTTTAAACCACAAAGAGCCACCAGTTTTTTTGTTATTATTGTTGTTATAAAAGCAAGTAAAATGTAAAAATAACAAGATGGCTGGAGCGAGTGTAATGGATACTAAAATGGATGGATGTCTCCAGAAAAACAAACCTGGCTTTTCACACATTTGGAAGCCCTATTTCAATCTTCAAATCAAGAAAATATAAACCATTGTATAAATCAAACCAAATAAATAAAATACATGAAATAACTTCTGATTTCAACCTGATTTAATAACAAGGCAACATCACCTAGGATCCACTCTGAGATGGTATCTTCCCTCATTCATACACCTGGTACACCTGCCCTGGTTCAGACCTCTGGACCACGGAGGAGAGGAGCAGCAATTAAACACAGCATTTCAGAGTATGTATGCAAATAAAGTGATTTAACGGTGCTGTTTGGCTCTTTTTCTCTCCGAAACTACCTTATTTCCATATTATAACAGTGGTCGTGCTCAGTTTGTTTACTTTACCACATGCTCTGCCTAATCAGTGACTGAATCAAAAGTTACACCAGAAACTAAATGTGGATTTTTCCCTTGATAAAATATTATAACATAATATTGATTGTCAGTTGCATTCATTAATTGTTTCAGTACAAATATGCATTCATATGTATTCGACACTGCAAAATGGCAGATCCACAGTGTGCTTGCTCACTATGACAACTTGCTCAGATTCTGCTGAGGAAAAAAAGCTTTTTGAAGTTACGAGTACATCCCAATTCCCTTAAGTGATCGCTCCTCGATCATCGCTCAATCCAGAAGTTGTTCCAGCACACCATCTTGAAGGACGTCCCAAAGCTCATATTTGTGCTTGGAGGAATGAGGACAGAGGAGAGATTTCTGAGAAGATAAGCGAGGACACAAGAGACCATCCTTCAGAGAAGTCTTTCATCGGACAGACATGTCTCTATTGCAGATGTGTTAGCGACTTCACGCTGCTGCTGATCAGACTGATCTGACACACCACTACAAATAGCAGATTCAAGGCTCATGTTTTTACTTTGTTTGTTTACCCTACAGTTTGAAGTGTTCAGATCACAAAGAAAACCATTCATGAGATGCAGACTCAGGGGTCAAGATTGGTATAGGTATAGTGGAGGGTTTAAAGGATCTGGAAGAAGAAAGGCTATCATTTCATTTTGCAGCGCCTGTTGACAGAAGTTGATTGGAGCCAGTGTAATCCTACATAAGGACATTAAGCCTCATTCACCAAGTCTTAAGAAAAACCTATGTTGGATTCAGGATGTGCTCTTAAACCTCTGATTTTGCTCGTAGCTTAACGTAATAAAATAAAATAAATAAATGAATAAAATAAAATAAAAAACACATCTGATCTAAAAAGAAAAAAAAAAGAAAAAAACTGCTTGGCAGGTATGCCTACAGTTATACCAGCTGAGTGAGTCAAAAGAAACTTCTGAATTGTAGCACATGTAAAGCTGAAAACCCCTGTGCTTTAAGTAAACTACAGCTTGAGGTGAGGTACAGCATTTGCTGCACATACATTTACTGAAACCTCAACTTAATCTCTATGAAGCGTTTAGATCACACCCTGGTTTACTGAATAATGAATTTACAAAATGGAATATCAATAAATAAAGATCTAAATAATCTATTACAAAAATGCAATGTTGCCATTACAAATCATGTGCACCCAGCACCTAAGCAGTGAAGACCAAATTCACATTGACCTGACATCCTTCCTTGGCTCCCTCCTTACCTTTCCAGAGGGATAAGTGTAAATAAGGCATAAGTGAGGAAAACAATGATCCAATTAAAGGAGCTGATACACTCCCCTTTGGCTGCAAGCTACGGTACTTCGCTAGGAAGTAATTATGGTTAATACATGTGAAGAATATGTCACACTGTGGCAAAGCTCATAATTTATGGTTGGAAAATGTGGAGGTTAGTAATGACAACCTTCCAAACTAGCAATTCCCTGGGCACAGTATAGCATATAGGTACACAGTAATATACGTGTCTGATATACACATATGTCATGTCCCAGGTTGGAGTACAGTACAGCTCTCTACTGTGGTGAGTTATGTTTGCAATTGAGTTTAAATTACATTTTGACCACTGTGTAACAAAATGTCACTGTCTGTCATGATCAACCAACAATTTGGCTGCTCCTGCTGGAAGACCATAATCCCCACTGCATGTATTTGTATCTAATTTTCTCATATTGTATTGCTACTTTATCCTCCAAACATCTGCTGCATTTGCATAATGTCCTTCCACTGTGTATCATATAATTACTCATTCATAACAGGGTGTGTGTTGTGAGTAAATGTTTACATCCTCATCTGAGTGTACAGCTCACCCAGCAGGCCTCTCTCAACATATGCTGGACAGTCAGAGTGTGTAGCTTTTCCACACTGTACTCCCCCACATTCAGCGACTCTTCCCGGGGGTGAGCGCTTCTCGCCAAGATGCTCAGCAGGTTGGAGTGGAGGTTTTGTCTGATGATGCTTACACTGATCTGGGATCTGCTCTAGCATCAGGGGGTCCCACTGTGGAGCTCCACCAGACAAAAGCCTCACACTCGCCCACTTCTCTTTTCTCCCTGTATTTACTTTGCATCACTTAACCCGGTTCCTTCTCTTTGGTCGTTCTCTCACTGTGACACTCTCTCTCCATGCCATCTTTCCTCTCCCTCTCCCTCTCTCTCTCTCTCTCTCTCTCTCTCCTCCCTCACCCTCTCCTCACAAGATGCGTCACGCCGTTTAGACTAATTGACAGCAGCCCTTGGGCATGACATAAATAGAGCCTCAATTTACAAGTCAAATATGTATAAGGAGTGGTGCGTGAATGGAAGGGAGCCAGGCAGAGCTGCGAATGCGGCAAGAAGGGGGCGATCAGGGTGAAAGGAGAAGGGGGGTGACAAATGAAATATCTGGATACAAGATGGTGAACAGAGGCTGAAAATAGGGCACAGAAAGAGCACAACAAAAGTAAAGGGAGCCTCATAAAGTGAGACCAAGTGTGAACTAATCACGTGCGATGTGTGGCTGTTCATCCGAGTTTGTCCTCTGATGTGTGCTTTTGTCTGCATGTATGAATGTTGGTGAATGTAAGTTAAGCGTGTGCAGACACAAGAGTGTTTTTGTACAGCAGGCAGTATGGGTGTGTCTGTGCACGTGTGTATAATGTAAAGGCACATAAGCATTGTGTGTATACGTGCAAGAGGATGTGTATGGAACTGCAAATGCAGATTGTGGGGGAGAAACGAGGAAGATGGATGAACAGGTAGCTGCCTCCAAACATCTAGCTGCTGGAATAAAGCCATACAAACAGACCACACTTACCTATCAATCTGGCTGTCAGCAGATTACACTGTCTGATACACATACAGTACACACTCGCACAAAGTGTGTGAAATAGAGGGCAGAGCGAGTGAAAAGGAGTGAAATGAAAACAAAAGATGGAGAGATGTCAGAGAGGGAGCAGACAAATGTGCAGCAAGACTGCAAAAATTACTCAGCTTAAGAGAGTATGTGCGCGTTGATGAGTGTGTGTCTGTGTACCCTCTGGCATCCCTCCTCTACTATTTTTGCCCAGTTGCCATAGTAACCATCATCCTTATGCCTGTTTGCGTGTGTTTGGGGAATGTAAAGTCAACGTCGAGGCTTGCAGAAGCTGCATTGTCCACACCTCGAAGCCTGCGCTCTTCCCTCCAGCTCTGAGCTCTATGGTGACCGGACAAAGTTAAAAACACACGTCACCCATAATCCCCCGCTCGCCTCCATGCCTGACCCGACCCCCCACCGGCCTTTCGATAATCATTCACAGTTTGAGATTATTCATGGCCTCAGTTATGTGGAACAAATTAAGGACACATAGAATGACTAGGTGCTCATTAAGGGCTATTCCAGATAGGGCTCCATTATAGAACGCTCTAATTAAACTGCCGTGGCACTGAAGCTGCATACAGCTGACCTCACCGCCTCCGAAGACACTTCAGCTCTATCACGCTACCAGGATCCACTCATTACTACTCTGCACTCTCTCTGGGCTAATGAGAGAGTGTGTGTGTGTATGTGTATGTGTATGTGTGTGTGTGTGTGTGTGTGTGTGTGTGTGTGTGTGTGTGTGTGTGTGTGTGTGTGTGTGAAGAGGTGAAGAGCTTTTTGCTGCAGAACGTATGGT
>OMLM01000650.1:53321-64655 GCA_900302695.1 Helostoma temminkii
CAACAACCTGGATAATACTATCCCTATGGTGAAAGGATGCAACTAACTTGATAGTCAACTAACTCTCAATTATTGTACAAATTATCGACTATTCAGTCTCCTATTATTTGCACAATTATTCAACTGGTTGTTACCTTGTTTAAAAATATTCATATGTTCATTCAAAAATAAGTATTTTAGTGAACTTACAAACCCCTTTAACTCTAATATTAATAAAACTTGGTCTAATATCAGGAAAAGGTGGCTGGCAGGGTGGTGTAGTGATTGGCACTACTGGATGGTCAGGTGCTGGCACTCCAGCAAGTATTCCTGGCCCAGGTCCAGTTCTTTGGCCCTGGAAATGGCTTAGAAAGGGGGTGTGACTGTTCTTGAGTGGCCCATCCAAAGTCCAGATTTAAAACGCACATATTGTAACAGGATGTCCCAAAGCTGGTCCTCAAGGTCCACTGCCCTTCTTGTTTTCCAACTATCCCTGCCCTACCCACTGCAGGGCACTGCGCCCCTTATTCTTTCATTCTGAAGACTGTTACTAATTAGAGATTTACGTTTTAGATTTTTTACACATTTGCACATATGTCTTCACTATCATTATGGACTATTGAGTGTAGTTTGGTGGGCAAAATTTGTACTTGTACTCCAAGTCTATGACACTATAAAGTGAATGGGTCTGAAGAGATATTATGTGAGCATGTTAATGTCTGTGTGCATATATACAGCATGTATGAATACCTGCAGTTAGGTCGATCTGTTTAGTGTATTCAAGTTCTATGTGAACATACACATCTACACAGATAAGTATATGTCTGTGTGTAGTTATTTGTATGTGTGTAGTGTGTGTGTATTTACATATAGCATATCTATGTTAATAAGGCCTTGGAGCGTCCTTGCACCTGTCACTGTAGATGTATTTGATAATGCAACTGTATACATGTGAAAATGTTCATTTTTGCATCAGTGTGTGTGTGTGGGTGGGTGTGTAACACATTTACTGCAAATAGAGAAATATGTAATGGCTTCAGCTAAAGCTTTTTTGAAATATTTGCCAAGATAATCTCAATAAAAGAACACAAGCAAATAAAATGGAAAAACATCAGTAACATGAGCAAAACGGAATGATGAAATTTAAAAGCTGAATGGAGCCGAACAATAATACATTCTAGTGTGGCCTACTGAATTACACCTTATAAATGAGAAGTATCACCACTGATGTGAGATTGTTTATCAGCATTTCCTGCAGCTCACAAGTCTTTGTATTAGAGCTTTGTTTGCAGCCAAATAGGCTTCCTGTCTCACTTCATGTGGTTCAAGGTGTTGCAGACAGTCAAAACTAACTGAGTTTCATCATCAGATGGTAAAACTGATTAGCAGTGGGCACTCAAATCATGCCGCCTGTTCCGTGTCACACATAAAATTAACACCACCAGGTGTTGGCTAACCATTAAAGTTACTGACTGAGAATAATTCTACAACTATTATAATTTATGGCATAAAACCAGCATCTGCTGGTGGGACTCCAACCTGCAGTGGGTTAAATAGGCTGCCTTCCAGACAAGGGTGCAACCAAGAACTTACTAATGCAATAGCTTTGTAGATCCCTTTGTAGGGAAAGGCAATGATGCCCCTCAACACAGAATAAAGCCAGATTAAGGTCTTGGCTAAAATACTCAACAAGCTGTATAGTGTGCACATATTTCAATTTGAGCAATATTTGCTATATAAAGAGTAGTGAATAGTGCACAAAAACAGAATTAAAAAATGCACAATTTGATTATTTTCTTATTGTTCAGCTTTGTACTTAAGCAAATCAGTGTTTACTGATGTCTCTGTGGTTTGTTGCATCTGAGTGTTTCATATCCATGAAGGTCAAATTAATCAAAAATGATCCAGTTGATTGATTTTCAAGTCTTCTCAGTTGAAGATGTGAAACCTGTGTCTCGGTGCTGTTGGGAAAACACTGTCTAATTATTATCTCACTGTTTATTACAAAATGAGGACAAAAGCAGAGGTAAACAATTATTAGGTATTTGTACTTTACTCGAGTATTTCCTTTTTTATTTTTCAAAATATTGTACTTTTATTCCTCTACATTTATTTGTTCATTTAGTTCATAAAAATCCACTGTTTTTGTTTAGTTTAATAAGTGCGCAATGTTTCCAAATGAGCAGTTGTGTAAAATAATTTCGATTTCAGTTTTGACCAAATTAATCATGATTTTTTCCATAATCGAGCAGCCCTAATATTCCCTCACATTTAATAATGCCAGCTTCAAGTCTTTTCTACATCAAGCTCAGCATCAGTTTTGTCAGATTGTCCAATAAAAGTCACAACATGCCTCTAACCATCACATCTGTCAGCCTGTAAAACTTCCTACTGCAGACTGCAACACCTTTTAGTGTCGCAGTTGATAAACCATTAAATGTTCACATCTGTGTCTCACAGGGTATGTAAATGGTAACAACTGATAATGTGTTCTGAATGTAATAGAAATCTATTCGCAAGAGGAAGTCTGCACCTCCCAGAAACTTCTCACTGACAAAGTAGAAGACCTCTGCTTTGCTGAACATTAAATCCAACACTTATGAATGGAAATCATACACGATAAGTACAGTGTTTTCTCAGTCATGATTTCTTTCAGATGTAAACACACAAGATCAACATGCTACAAAATACGAAGGAATAAATTTTGCCAGATTTTCCTAATTGTGACTTTCTCCTGAAGGTATAATAGAGAAACTCCTCCACCTGCTGTACAGCTATCACCGACGTGACTTACTTCACTTATTAACAGCACAAACCTAATTAACTTGCTAGAATCAAAATTACTTTTGCTTTTCAATCAATGTTTCACAACACTCATTATCTGCATGCTAATAATACCTCTCTGGTAGGGGCATACCACAGATCAGACTTTTATTAGTGAATAAATGTCTATCGAAAGCAGCTCCACCAGCCTGCTGTCACCGTACACTCATCAGTTCTAGTACCAAAGAGCCACACATTCGAACAACAAACAAATACTATGTATATCAATAGCGAGAGAAATAAATCTATAGCATACTGATATAATATCCTCCAATAAGATAAGGTCACATCTGTTTCCAACCAAACACTGAGCAAATGTCCACAAAACTGTTGAAAGAAAATGCTATAACGCACCTTTCCATTCAGTAATGCCAATATTAGGATATCAAGATGTCAATCACATTATTTCTACAGTTTGGGTTGCAATTTAGGTTTTTTGTCTCTGAGCAAACTCAATGCACATAAACAAATAGGTGGAGGACTTCATTTCATACCATTACTTCTAGAAAATTACTGTTCAAGAAAATGAAAACTGGTGAATATATAAAACACAAAATACTTTTAACCTATTTCAAGAATCTGTACAGGAACATCTGCACAGTACTCACTGATGATGATGATGATGATGTGCAAACAAAAATAAAAGGTTAAGTACAACAGAATAAGTGCAGTTTTATCCACACCAACATTACCTCGCTACACACCTAAATACACAGTGGTCATTGACATGAACCAGAGCTGTCAGTGACTATTATTATCTAAGGTTGGCTGTGCCTGAAGCATAGTGGGAGGAAGCACAGCTATGGGAAAAAAGTAATAAAAACTAAATGTCTATTGAACAGGTAGCAATGCAGGGAAGCCAGTGTAATACTTTCTCTTTTTTTGGTAATAGTTAGGAGTCTTGCAGTAGCATCCTGTCCCAGCTGAAGATGAGACAGTGAAGACTGGCCAATTCCCAGATATAGTGAGTTGCCATATCCACTCTGGATGAGATTAATGCAAATACCAGTTGTAGCATTAACTTATTGTTTTTGCATTAACATATGAATGAGATACTGTTCATTCTGGTGAAGTCATGATAATTCATATACTGCAGTATCACATGTATGAATTCATGATAATTCATACACATGTACCATAAAGTTTCATCAAATTTTAACACATAGCTTCCTAAAAGTGTTCACTCGTGCACATCTATAAGACACTGTAAATGTTTTCACCAACTGCTACACAACAGGCTCACAGCACCATTCCCACGCAACTCCTCAGTTTCTCTGCACATAACAAGAAGAAAGAACCCACAGTGCACTTGGGGAAGTAAAGCTGCCACATAGTGAAAGTCAAAGTCAGAAATAACAAGTGAGACTTCTATACAAAATCTTACCACCCATCTACATCCAAAAAGTCATTCACAGAGCTTCTTGTGTAAAAACTGTGTATTTGACATTGGAAAACTACAAATTGCCACATCTGAGAAGCTAAAACAATAAATGTTTGCTAAATGATAAAGTGACTAAAATGACTGAATTATCAAAACATCCTAAATTTCCCTGTAGTGTATCACTTTGTCACCAGTGATGTTAAAAATGAATTTGTGTTAACTTTACAATTATGACAATACCAACAATATAAGCAAGTATTACTAACTGTAGCAGGTTATTTTATTTGTATTATGTGTGAATAAGAGGAGAAGAGACTAAACTGCTGATACTCATGAAAAGGGAGCACAACAACGCAAGGTAAAGGACAGCAGCACACAGTAATCACAGAGGTGGATCAACTCATGAGGTCTATATACAGCCAACAACTCAACCAATTTATTATCTCCTAAGCGGGATGAATGGACTTCCTGGATTTCATTTGGATAAGAAATGAGGCACTGCAAAGAAAACCTATCCGTCATCATTTCCCCCATGCTCAGGACAGGCTATGAATGGCTCTTAAGAACACCATTTATTAAAGCTTACGCTCTGCTGTATACCCCTGGTTCCTCTTAAAATGTTCAATTGCACCAGTGCTGGTCATGAATCAGGACATGGACATCCAAATCCCCAGGGGACAGAGTCTCAGGGAGAAAAATGAACTGCACCACCAGCCCTCTGCAGCAGCACAGCCTCCTGGTGGTGGTGATACCATCACATTCCTCATCTGTAGACCTAGTTTTGTTCCTTTTGGTATTGCTGTGTCTTTTTCCTCCATTTTCTACCACCACCCTCTGTCTTTTCATTTCTTTAATTAATTTCACAACTGGTAAATACTGGTAAATACTTTCTAAAGCTGACTAATACGTGCTTCACATACATCAGCAACAGCCCATTAGCTTACCGCAGATACTGAAACAGTACTGCACTATAGATATACGACTTCCTTCCTGACCTTGAAAACAGGAGCTGACAAAACAGCTTTAGTTTATGATCCATTTAGCAATATCGTATCACATGGTCCTGGAAATCTCAATACTGTATGAGTCGCAATCTCATACTCTGTCTGTCTGACAAGCGATGCCAAGGTTATTTCTGAATGTCTTCAGCATGTATCCACCATAAGTTAAGCTGAACAGTACGGTTATTCACTGATCAGCTGGATTGACTCATATCACTTTAAAAATCATTTCTTTAAGTTTCAACAGCTCTTTAAGTAAAAGACCACCAACGTGCCTGTGGGGGCTTCTCTACAGTATGTTGCAATCGTGAGCATGTTCTTCCTGTATGTGTGTGGTTTTGCTCAGTTTTCCTCCCCCAATCCAAAGACATACATTCACATTGAATGCATGTCTAGAGGTGCCAGAGACTGATGTTGCTATGTCTGGGAAAAACTTTCTATACTTTCATTTATACTATTCATCACTTAAAAAGGAAAAACATCATCTACAGTTGCAGATATACAAACATTAAACATAAAAGCGATGCTTCTTATTTTTACACAAATTTCGCTAGTGACTGGTGGTTTATGGCTTCTTCAATAATATGTCTAATAAAAAGATCCATTTCTGTTCTCGTGCAGTGATTCGTCCAACTGAACAGCCAATTAGAGTGGCCTCTCTAACTGGCAGGCCCACTGATGATTCAACATGCTGAATTGTCTGATAAGCCACTGACAAGGTATCAACTGGTGCCAACAGTGCAGAGACACCTGGCTCACCAGCAGCCCAACAGCAGACCATCAGCTTGGTGCGTCCCAGCCATAAGTCTATATTAGTGCTGACTAGCAAAGGATGTACCCCATTTTTTACCTGTTACAGCTGAGATAGGCTCCAGCACCCCTGCAACTCTTTCTCTTTCTGCATTGCCTTTTCTGCTACAGTATCTATGACGTACATTTTGTGAGTGCAGGTCTGGACTCTCTCCAGACGATCACATGCAGGCTGAAAATCAGTCCCTGCACAGACAGTCTGAGAGTACAGAGCGGAATGAACAAAAAAAGACTGTTTAGAGTCTTAAGACATCATCGCTTGGCACCACATATCTTGCTATCAGTACCAGCCACAGACTGGACTAAATCTTTCAAATATTTATTAGTTTAGTTTAGTTTATTAATACTATAGCTTCTTATTGTGAAGCCTCCAGTGAAGTAAGATTCATTGAAAATCCTAGCAGTGGTGAACAGATGTTTACTTGTACGTTTTTGAGCCATGCTCACCATTCTGACCAAAGTTTGAGTTTTAGAGCAGTTTTAGCTAGTGTTATTTCAAAATGACTAACAACTGAAGGACCGTGCAGAGCTGGTAGGATCGTGGCAGACGGTAAAAAACCATAGTACCATGTTTCCATGCTACTTTAAATATGTCTTATTATTACTAAAAAGAAGTCATGATGCAGTTAGTTTTGCAATGCACATGTGTGGAATGTGTCAGTGTAGGTAGACCCAAATGTACTATGAACAGAAATGTGTCCATGTCCATAGTGCAAGTACAGGCAGTGAATTGTTACAATATTATTTTTATTCCTATGCATCAATTTCCTGGTTTTCATTAGTGCTAATTTTGTCCTGTGTGTGAAGTTGCTGGTAACTGTCCCATGTGACTGACATCAAACGATGATATGTTATCTAACCCTACCAGTAACATGATCATTCTGGTCTCGCACCCTGATTAGACCTGATCTGTCTAAATATGCAACTGACAGTCATGAATAAATCAGTGAAAGAAAATCACATCAAGACAAAGAGTCAGGCAAGTCGGGCGACAGCTTGATTTATAGACGGCCTCACGTCGTCATCAGTTACAGCAGATAGCTTATGGGTTGTTGGAGTATCTTGTCTTGGTAATTGTGCTGCTGCTAATGCAGCTGCTGAAATGGCTACAGGCAGTTCAGTGTAGAAAAATGCCTTAGTTAAAGCTAAACTCACACCCATTAGTAAATTAAGCACAAGATTTGATCACCCTAGTATGCATACGCTGTATTCAGAAATTAGACCAAAACGTATGTCCAGTATGGGTAAATTATTTTCGGAATTACATTGGTGCTTCCTATGCAGCCTGCAGGGAGAGTGCAGCTGCTGACATACACTAAATGTTATCCCCCCACTGTTGGGAACTTCTCAAGCTAAATTAGCGGCAAATAGCTGCTGTCTCGGCCCGTTTTTGTCACAACAATGAAGCATGTAATTGTTCTGTACACATGCACGAAGGCCAACCGCATTATTTACCCTGCAAACACTCCTCCCTCTCAAGTCCTGCAAGCATGCAGGCACATTTATTCAGGGCTCTCTTATCAGGTGCCACAAAACAGACAGGTTTTGTGGCAGTGTTGCGCTGTGTAATTGTGTAATTGCCAGCGTTTACTTCACAGCCCTATCTCGGACATGCTCCTGTTAAAGCAGGTTACTTGTGAAATCAAGTAAGAGGACGAGTGATTTTTTTTTTTTTTTGGTAATGTAACATTATAGGCCTGTCAAAGGCAACCAAGAACAGTGGCTAATTTGGCACGGAGACAGGTGATGCATGTTGTATCCAATTGCAAAATAAATCTTTGATCAGCGAGAGGCTACTGCAGCAAATTCGACCACCTTAAACCGCCTCTCTAATAAATGTGTGTTTTTGCAGAAGCCCCATAACGACAGCAGGAATAGCTGGGATTTAAAACGACATCTCGCCTTGATACCCACTCTGTTATGATAAGGAGTGAAGACTGCAGACTGTGTAACATTTTAATTCTGCATACATTTCCATAAAAGACCTTTTGTCTGTAATTTCCATGATCTCAATCTGTCAATCAGTCCTCCTCGGTTACATGTGCAGCTCTCTGCGGTGGGAGGGCCCGATCTCCCTGAAAACATCATTAGTCAGTCCCGCCACAAGAAGCTATTTGTAATGGCGGCTCATCATAGTGGCTCCAGATGAGTGAGGAAAGGGAAACACATGCTCAACCTCTGACCCCATGTGCTGTTATTATACCCTTCTCAGTCAGCATGAGGTGGGAAACCACAGCAGCAAGATGGCAGGCTACAGTGGTAACAAACAAAATGGATTAGTGCACTAAGCGCCATGCAATTATGTGCTGCAGCAGCTGCCCACACGAGACAGCTGTGCACTTACACATTGCCCTCTGGTGGCTACATGTGCACAGGCATAACCGACTGGATATCTTGTAGCCCGATAAGGAGGGAGGGAGATAATTATCTTTTTTAGTTTAGTTAGTGATACTCCCATTTTAAGTATGGTGTGAAAATTACGCTGGTTTAAACGGCATAACTGACAACAAACATGTTAATCGATTGGCTAAATGGCTCAGGTTTTGCTGTAGCTCCTCTAAAATGTGAGCTCTGTTATCCTTGGCTTCAGAAGTCTTGGTTTTTCATTACTACAGCACTGGGGACATCTTTGTTCCAATGTCAATTTGCTATAAGCCCGTCTTATCAGGCTATACTGGCTTTCTCTCCTGCTCTGGCTCAATCGCTACCCTCAAAAGGACTTTGTGTAATTTGGCTGTGCGAGCACATATCACACATCAGATTGGCACATAACAGATTTAAAGCAAGAGGTTTTGACATTTTCTAATAGAGAGGCTGAAAACAGCCAAGACATTATAGATGAAGCTCTTGCGGACAGTTTTAAAGCTTTGATCAAAGAGGGCCACAATAAAATGAATGGAAAAGGTATCATTGTTCGAACTCCTACAAAGTATAAAGTCAGGCAGAAAAGCTTTTTGAAATATGGACATTTTAGCCAAAAGTGTTTTGCTTTAGGAAGTAAGAGAATAATTCCTTTTTTATGGTCTTACGCAAATGGCTCATAAGACCACATGGACAGTGATTTTCATACCACTTTAGTAGCCAATGAAAGCTTCTCAGCTGGACCCAAAAATTACATGCAAATGTTAATTTTGCCATTTTCAGTGCAGGAAGAGATGCTCATCCTCAGCAACCTTTGAGAAACTATTTCTGAGCCTAATTAGAACCTTTTCATATGGGTTTATAATTAACACGGGCTTGCTGATTTGATTAACACCCCCTACATTTTGTGAAAATGAGTTTGAGACCACATGAGAATTACCTGCATCCCAGCAGAAAAGGCTTCTGTGAATCTATACTGAAGAAACTCTGTAAACACAATCGGCCTTATTTACTGTAAGCTTTAAGATCGAGTTCAGCATGACGTGCATTCAGGGCTCATTTGAGATATTTTCACTGCAGTGGAGGCTCCATCAGCTACAAACTAGTAATTTAAAAGGGCTGTGTTATGTTCTTTCGTATTTTTAGATGTACTTTCGCTGTGGTGATGATGGGTGTCCATATTATACAACGCCAAAGTTCTAAAATGTGAGCTGAACATATGTAGAAGAAATCACATTAAAAATTAAATAAATACCGTGTCTCTGTTGATTCTGTCATAATGGAGATGTTAATCATGCTAAACTGTGATTTATTGCATACAAATGAGCAAGAGATGAAGAGAGGTCAGTTACATCTGTGAACAGTGAAGTAACGGTACCTTTGGTAATCTTTGTTGGTGAGGTCGTTTATCTTCTCCACCATCTTATTTTAAGATCTGATACATAAATCATCTTTTCCATATTACATCCACGGCTCAGCTCGACCCACCAGCAGGCGTCCATAAGACGGACAGTGTGAAGAAAGGGTGAAGGTGATCTTAAAGAGACAGGAGGTAAAAACATATGGTTTCAGATAGAGGGTCAGAAGAGCAGAGGTGGAAGTAACTAAGTAACTACTCAAGTACTTATTTTACTTTTACTTTTTTATTCCTCTACATTTATTTGGCAGCAATGGTTACTTGTGACTTTTTGCAGTTTTAGATTCTTATAAAATTGTTAACTAATAAACTGCTGATATATCATTTATGAATTAACCCCGTCACTATACAAGATGGCTAAAATCTGCAGTTGTTTTTGTTCCACAGTCTAAAGGCAACAAAGCATTTTAACCATCATTTTCACCTCTGACAATTTGTCACACTAATATGGATCAGACTTTGACATATACGTTACATCAAATTCAACATTGTCAATATGCTGATTACTTAGTGGAATACCTTTACTTTTGTACTTTTAGTGAAATTTACATGAGTACTGAATAATCATTGATAGATAACAGAGTATTGACTTTGTGTACTTAATACTCCTCTGCAGTAGAGGTACTATATAAAGACCCATCATAAGAACAAATAGGCAGTTTTTGCAAATGTAGATCATCTAAAACCAACTTTTCCTCAGCTGCCAATATTTCTCATGTACCTGAAAAACTGAACATGATGGTCACACTCACTATTAAACTCCAAATAAAACAATTAATTCATGCATCATTTAGTTTATGTGCTGTTTTTCCTCTTATATCATTGTAACACACACACACTTCATCTAATCTCTGAAGGGTCCATTTCTCTAACATGCATGTGGTCAGATTAAAATTAACCCCGATTAAGTATGTAGGGTCATCGTACAGTCAATGCATGCAGTATGCAAAATACATCATGTCTGATGTAAAAAGAAAATCAATTGGCCTCTATTACATACAGAATAAAGCATGACCTGCAGTAAACAGCCTGTCAGTGCAGGATTTAATCAGCTGCATCAGAGGAGCTGTATCAGCTTATTCAAAGCACATTAATTATTGCCCATAAATAACACATTTCTCGTCAATCATCCAACAGTCTGCGAGTTTTGTCAAACCATGAATCACACAAACACATTTCACAGATTGACAGGCATTCGCTAAGCAGCCCATTAGCTAGTAGCTGTTTGGCCTTCTCACCTTGAATTAGGTGTTTCACTTGTTGGCTGACTTCCTCTGTGCACCACCACCCAATTAGCAATAAATTCACTTTCAAATAATAATTTCAAATAATGTCACCCTGTGTTCGTTCTTCACATCCCAACTTAGGAGAAGAAGGATAATTGTATGAGAAGCCGCTGTCGCTAGCATGGTTAGCAGCTAGCTTAGATAGCATAACAAAAACAGTCACCATGTAAGGTCGAGAGGCCAGTTTTGATATTTAATTCAAATTAATATATTAATATTTAATTAGATATGGTCCCGTCACTGTTTCTCTACCTCATTTAATATGCTGTAGTCACT
>OMLM01000650.1:65078-76480 GCA_900302695.1 Helostoma temminkii
AAATTCATATATTTTCAACTATGGCTCTGCTTTCGGGAATGAAAGTAAATACTCGTTAACTTACCTTAGCCTTTTCTCATGTAAAATAGGTCTATTTATATAATTCTACTACTAATACTATCACAGTATCATCAGTAAAGTCAGGTGTAAAACTATTTTATATATACTGTATATACTTTTGTATATATTGTATATATATTTGTATATATATATTGTATATGCTGTTTTGTATATACAGCTGCCCTGATATTTCTCTGCAGTATTTTGCTGCTACAGCTGATTGCTCAGTTCTTGCAGGCTGTTCCTCCACCTCATGGTTCACATCTTGCATCAGGTTAGGATGTTGATATTACCTGCCTTTCTCCCAAAAGTAATACTCCTATGTTTTTTGTTTTGTTTTGTTTCTGCTAAAACTAAAACCCATCTGCGTGCAGAACATTGTTCACCATGAAAAATCCAGCGCCACTTCTGCAGAGTCATGAAAACAGATATTAGAAACTGCAGAGTACTGTAAGGCTGCAGATTTGTCACACTGAGATCTGTATTGTGCTCTTGTGGTGAGCTTGTCAGAACAAGCTGTCTTAAAAAGCACAGTACTGGTACCCAATTTCTAAATGACTGAAGTCATTGCAAAAGCTCTCAGGTCCACTGAAATCACATGTTTGGGACCCGTTTGACTCTACTGATAAACTTACAAAACACCCCTAGCCCATATGTGAATGGTATTACACTAACTGTTAACGTTCTTTGCAATGTATTACTAGTAAAACCAGAGGTACTCCTTTTTACAGATTCAGGACCAGACTTCAGTTGTAGTTTTTGAGAAAACATCTGAATTTGCTGCTTTTTATTTTATTTTGTTGCTCTGCCTTCAAAGGCAGTTGAGCAAAGAGAAGTGGAGAGAAACAGAGAGAAGTTCATTCCCGCTCTTCATTAACTCTGATAAGACATTCTCTTCTAGGGAATAGAAGACTCGGAGAGTCTGATTTGATTACTGAATCGAGCTGAAAATTAGAAGATGTGACACTCAGCTCTGTACATATAAATGACGCTGAACATGACCTTTTGAGCTGCAAAGACAATACAAAGGAAATAAAGAAGTACGTCTCATAAATTTCTAGACACGGGGAGGCTTAGCACAGATTTGTTGACTGTGTCAAAGGTGTCTGAGCTTAAAATGACAAAACAGGATTAAATATCTTCTACTAAAGCAGAACAATTAACGTATTAACTTGGGAAGACATTAGGACGTCACAGTTTTGCAAATACTTAAAGGTTAGAGGCACATAGAAAACATATATAATTAGTTTATTAATGCTTAATTAACTTTTTTTAATTAACTGTTGACCACTCAGGAGCAATAAAACGATGAACTAAAACAGTTAAAACAAAATGTTTTATATTTATACATGTGAGTTTAACAACGAACTTCATAATTAAAGCTGCAGTAATTGATAATTATTCATATTAACCATAGATCAGGTCACTGTGTGTAATGTTGATGGGATCATGCGTAGTGACAAACCCACAGATAAATACCTGCATCTGCATCTCATAGCTTAACATAAAGACCATATTATGATAATGCTTGTTTTTGAAATGTGCCTTCGTATCACAAGTGGACAGCACTAAATGACACTAACGTGCTAATGTGTCCCCAGCAAGGACGTTTAAAGAACATTCATTATCAGTGCAGTGCATGATGGTTCCCTGAGAGAGTCACTAGTCCAGTATCTCCACCTCTGCCGGGTCAGACTGAAAGTCTCTTATTGGGTAGGAGGGTGAGACTCGCTCCAAATCTCTGCAAAGCTGCTTTAATTCTCCAAATCCTTCCCCCAGATTAGACATCACAATCATCATTATCAGCCTAAGATTCTCTGATTCAAGGAAATAATCTGATTAGACTGAACGTGCTCTGCTGCCCCCAAGTGGCCGGAAAAATCACAGAATGCAGCTTTAACCCACTAATGTGGATAACAGTAACGTATCTTTATATGTTGCATTAAGCACACTTTACATGGGTCATTTATGAATATTAGCCCTTTGAAATAGAATCTGCGACGTATGAGTGTACAAAAAGCTAAGAGGTCTGAATACTTTACGAAGCCTCTGTATATTAAATTGTCATAATTTTGTCTTTTAATAATGTATGTATATTACAGCATTCTCTTTTTATTTTCAAAGTTGGTATGTTCAGTGAGGAGTATAAAACTCAAAGTTTTATGTATTCCTTCCAAAATATCCTATTCCATTCATTTTATTTAAGCAGAGTACACACACAAAATCATGCAAATAATATATTTAGAGCAAATAAGATGAAATAGGGCGAAACCACAGAGTGTTCAGTGTAAAGGCACTGCAGAGCCACACCACTGCGCTTTATAGACTTTCATTCACAGTGTCCATGGCAACAAGAGCCTTGGAGACTTGCACTGGGGTAGGAGGGTCAGGCGTTGCAGAGAGTTTTTCCATCACATCCTCGCTGACGTTGCTGATTCTCCATTCTCTATGTTGTCCAGGTGACTGACAGTCCTGATGAAATGTGAGAGAGTTGTAGTAAAGTGTCGCCCTGCGTCTCAGCAAGTCCACCCACCAAGCCCCTGCCCTCGACCCAGCACCCTACGTTGTTCCCCTCGTTCTTCAAACAGAGTCATATTTGAGATGATGACCTCTCCCTGGAGAGATTTGATATTTGAAGCTGGCAGTGTGCACTTGCTGCTGAGTTGGTCTGGCTACAGTTTCCTCTGCTCTCTTTTTTTAGTTTCTCACATCCCAGCACAAAGTGTTGAAACAAATACACAAATATATATGATATGATTATCACGCACACATCTGCAGTCCAGCTGCATATAAAAACACATATATCTGTGAATTAATGATGTCTCAGTGGTAGTAGAGTTCTCAACGCACAAAATGAGTAATAGTTTAATTCTTCCATTATTATTTGACATTTTAACCTAAAACACACTACGTGAGGACATGATCAGATTAGATTGAGGTCAGAAACATGAGAAAGGCCCTCATTGTCTATTCTGTTGCATAACATCTTGCCTTCGCTTGAGCTGGGAAGTCACGTACGAGGCAGAACATCTGCTCTGACAAAGCACAAACAGTGCAAAAAGTTGGCCAGCATAACTCTGGGTCTGTGTGCGAAAGGCCCAAAATACACGTTGTTCAGAAAAACAGTCACAGATCCTCACTTCTGGCCCATATGTGAATGTTATTACACTAACTGAATTACCTAACTCAGATCACCTGTTTTTGTAAAATGTTAACATTCTTTGCAATGCATTACTAGTAGAACCAGAGGTTCTCTATTTCACAGCTTCAGAACCAGACTTCAGTTCTAGTTCTTTAAGAAAACCTCTGCTTTTTATCTTAATCCTCAGTGGTCACCTGTCACTCAGCTGTAAGGCAGATGATCTCACATTGTCTGCTTGTAGTCACACAAAAAGAGCCTCTACTACCTCTGCTGTAATTACCTGCTGCTGGATCAGGTGTGATCAATTAATCAGAAGCTGGAGGCCAGCGATTCACTTTGTCTGTTCCAACTCTACCCTCATCTAAGATGGTATTTTCCAGCTTCTGATTACCTGAACACAACTGATCCATCACCAGCAGGGAGGGTGGGGCTAATTGAAAAACAAGCAGTGGCCCCTGACAATTTACCTGACTGCCATATCTTAGTGAACTCATAAATGCTATTGCGTGAACTATATATTAAAATAAAAAAATGAATATCAGTATTTTCATTATCTGTGACTTCACAGGGTTCTAAGTTTGGTGTTTCTTACAAAAATGCATCTAAAGATCATGTGATTTAAAAACATCCAGAACAGCTACTGCACAAACCTCATGGCTGTTTCCTCAGTTATTTCAATTCACCTCTGCAGAATAATATATTTTTGAGTATTTTCTTGTGATGACAAAATAATTATTGTTATGTTGACACTGTAACTTGATAACCTGGCATGACAAGAAAGCAACACAAGGGAGATAATTACATGTATGTCATCTCCAGACTTTCATAGGTGACTACAAACAAGACACTGAAAGGTTTTACACAGGCTTAATTGCAGTCCAACAGAGGCAGCGAGGCCAGAAAGTGCACGAGAACGACAATTATCAAGTATAATTACTTCAATATAATAAATCAGCTCTACTTGTAGAAAGTAAACACTTTGAGCTGAAGTTTTATGGTGCGATTATGGCTGATCGTAAAAGCTTTCCTGCTGTACGACATGAATAAACTCACAAACAACTGAGGAGTGTTACATTTTATTTGGTCTCTTTTTGAGCTTTTTCCATAGTTTTTTTTTTCCACAGGTTAAAACCCATTATCAAGAGTGTCAAGAGAAATAAAAACAAACAAAAAAAAAATTCACATACTGTATACAGAAATAATCCTCTTGACACACAACAATAAAAACAGTTGATTAGGCCCAGCCCAGTGTGAGATTTCACAAAAATGCAACAATAACGAGTTCTCGTAGCCAGACGGCTGCAAAACCTCTAACTCGCGTGAACAGAGACAGTTCTGAGAGACATGTAAAATGGCTGCCAGGAAAATGCAACTGCGTTATCGCATCGCCTGGGTTGTAATAAACATAAGACAAGTCAATGAAACTGGAAGAATTACAATAAAAGCAAATAGGTACAAAGAACGAGAGGAGGTCGACCTTGTCTACTGTTTTAAAGTAGTGGTAAAAACCTCATCTCCATCTAGCAGTTATACGCACATAAAAAATCTGTATGGGTGCCCCAAAGGGACATTAAACTGAAACTTAGTTTTGGGATTTTGCTGCAACACAAAGAACTGCACTTCAAGCTCTACCAGGCAATTCAGTTGAACTTTCTGCTACACAAAAAACACCGGGGATTGCAGAGGAATCATTTTGATACAGATTTGGCAAAACTGGAGAACTGGAATGCAAAATCAATCTGCCTCAAGTGAAGCACCCATACACACACATCTTAAATACTCCAGTGAAAACCTGTAAAATGTTCATATGAAGCGTTCGATCATCCTAATGTAGACTGTGTCCATGGCCATCTAGTAAGAGAAATAGTTTTAATCCAGTGTGTAAAAAGACGGCCATTTATACATATCCACTTGTCCCCTGCCCGTTTATAAATTTTGCAAAGGTCCTTAGTTTGCTGGTGGGAAGCTGTCAGGAGGAGAAACCTTTTACAGTACTGTGATG
Source organism: Helostoma temminkii (assembly GCA_900302695.1). Classification (NCBI taxonomy): domain Eukaryota; kingdom Metazoa; phylum Chordata; class Actinopteri; order Anabantiformes; family Helostomatidae; genus Helostoma; species Helostoma temminkii. The sequence goes on from OMLM01000650.1 coordinate 70,283, forward strand.
CTGTAAGTGGAAAACTTTTGACCAGTAAGTCAGTGGGATTTGTACCATGCAAACCATTTGAACTCATCTGTGAGGATCATTTAGAGTTTGGTTATTGAAGTCCGAGCACAAGCACCTGAAAGAGACCACCTACTGTTAAATACCCTCAAGCATCATCCCGAATACCTTGTATTATATCTGTGTTTAGAACACCTTATTCAGGTTAAGTGTCACTGTATTCCCTAGTCCATTATACTACATACTGTGGTTCTGAATATGTGAAAAATATCACGTCACAAGACTTCCAGTGGACCCTTCCACGACATTCCCGACAGTCCTCCGTATTACAGTCCTACGTATTACATTAAAGTACACAGTCACGAGTACCCAATTGCGTATTAGCTCCATGTTTCAGTTTAGCTGGGAAGTAATTTCACCACTCAGCTCAGTCCACTTCCAGGTTTATGCAAGCTGGCCAATCAGCTAGAGGGAATAAAAGGTTTTTAGAATTGCCCAAAACTATTTCATTAGAGATATAATGTAAATATAAACCTTATATAGTTTATAGTTTAGTCACAGGTGAGCACACCACAATTTCACAAAGAAATCTGTTCATTTTCTTGGAATATGTGCAGTTTACACAATACCACTGATTTTCCAAAGGTCAGATTCTGAGAATTCCTAAAAAGTACTCATGGAGCTTTGTGTGTTTAAAGAAAAAAGTCGTGATTAACAAAGATGCCAAAAATATCACCTATTAAGCCTCTCTATTCACAATGTTGAGCAGACAACAATAAATCAATTTGTCTTTTCTATATTTGAGTCACAAATGCTGTTTACTCAACCTATTGGTTTGCAGCGCACTCATTCAACACTTTACAGATTGAACAGCTTCTGTTCCAGGAAGATCACAAGGTAATTGAGTGTCAATAGCTAGGCAGAACAATAATGTGGTGTGCTGTTGAGTGAAGGGGGGATGAGTGTGTGGGCTTTGGACTTAATAACCTCTTAGATAAAATCCATGTTTATTTTCTACGCAGGGCGCCAGTGTTTTCCAAGAGCCGCCGCTGTGGTCTTAGAAATGAATTGGTCTTTCTTTCATTCCTCCCATTCATTCAGTTTTCATTTTTTGTTGTTACAGAAAAAGAGGACAGCAGATGGTGACCTTGGATGCACAGACCGAAAAGAATTAGAAAAAATATTCACACACTTTGAGCCTGAGTATTAGCTTACGCACCTGGCGGCGCCTTTCGCAGACATGGCTTTTGTCCACGTCCCTGCTGGGACGTGCAATTCCTGCACAATCAATGAAAGGTCATATTTGATCATTTGGTCTCAGCCTGTTAAAGCCAAACAAAGGCCCGGGCAGGTGTTGGAGTTTAATATCATCCAGAAAGAGCATTACTGCGTTTTTGGCACTGATGACTGGCTGTGAGACAACTGAAATGAGGCTGATACCCTGGTATGTTTGTAGCATCCACTTAATTGAGCAAAGGCGAGCAAAAGCAGCAAAGGTCAATGCAGCGTACGAAGCTGAAATGCCAGGTCATCTATTTTATCGTTTCAGAATTCACTCTTCACCGACCGAAGAGAAATTTGATCAATAAAATACATTTGGTGCATGTTCAGCCTCTGCTTTTCGCCCCATCCTTGTTGAATCCTGCTCAGATTTTCTTTGCTTTAACTGGTGCTTCAGCTATTTAAGAAATACAGTCCCCTCCTGACTTGACTTGCTGACTTCCTTCAAGTCAAACACTAGAAAGGGGCATGTTTACACGCACACTGTGCCCTGTTACTTTGAGTAATCAGAATAAAGAGATTCAAGCATTTAGTCTATTCAATGGGAATCAATTTTCTTCTCAGTAATAAAGGTCTACACATTTGTATCTTGGCTTGTTTACCAAGGCTGTGCTTGTGGGTTTACACAACACTTTCATGCACAGGTTACAGTCTCAGTGTTACCTCTTCACAGCAGTACATGTCTTCCCTCATGGTAATCTGAGAAAAGTATTAGCTTCTGCCACCATCACTTGCCACCTACTGAATGTTTTCACTATGACAAACACGCTGCATCTCTCAAGAGGCAATTTTCACACATTACTAAAACTGGAATAAATCATACTATCTGCAGAAAGATGTAACTGACCAGAAAACACAAATAAAATTGTCAATAGCTTAAACTCGCTCATATATTATACGTATCGCAAGGAAAGAAGAACGATTCACACAATTAGGGCAAAAACTAGCAAATGTATTAAAAGAACATACCTTTTTTAGGTTAAATTATTAAAATGGGGTGTAAAACATATAAAGCTTTAAACTACCTTTGCCGGTTTGGCTTTATTTTGAAAGTTAGCTTTAGCTATGTGGCTAGCGCTATCTGGGAAGCTAACGCTCTTTGTGTTTAGCTACCAGTGCTGTCAGGTAACTTAGCTAGCCACACGGTCTTCTGAAATAAAATAAAATATGTGACATAACATTGCATCTAGTGCATCTATTTAGGTATTTAGTTTGAAGATCTGAAGTAAAATTAAGCATGTGGCATCCTTAAGAGGGACTGGAACCATTTTATTATGTATTACTTTTTGTCCCCACATGGTATTAGTGCCATACATATTCACACATTAGTGCTGCTGCAGTTAACCCAATGGCTTAATCAGGTCAAATGAGATAATTATTATGCATGCACTGTTGACAAAGGAAAATTATACTCTGAGTGTGAATGTAAATAAGCAACAGTTTCGACAGTTAACTGCTTCACAAGAGGCAGTAGATACATGTTTTTTTTTTTGTCTGCCAGATAATGACTGATTGTTCTCTTCTGAAAGTCACCGATTTAGGCCAATGGTTTGAGCTCAAACTTTGTTTCATGATTATCAAGTCATGTCATATCCCTGCCGACGCGGGGCTGAAAGTGGATTGCCTGTGGCCAAACACCGCTACCTCCTGAAGAGAGTTCACTTCTATTCTCCCTGCCAGTTTGTGGTTGGGACGCTGATTTGCAGTGATGGATGGGGCAATGGCTAGAAGAGCAAAGAGTCGCAAACAGCTCATCAGGAGTTTAGTTTTTTTTTTTTTTTTTGGAGTGCTGGCTGTCAGCTCGGGTGGATGAGAGGCAGCTAAGGTTCCTAAGTCTGACAGTCAAAACCAAGATTGAACATCTCTGTCCATGAAAAAATTCTCATAAAAATTCTCTCTCGCCGATTCCCTCGGCTACTGCGCGAGGACCAAAATATTACACCTTACGGGCAGAGGTAGGAATAGCACATGTGTTAAGATCATTTTTGCAACAGTGAGGTTTCTCACCTCTTGTTTCTAATCTATGTGAAAAGTTATTGCGAGTGATATGCAGCCTTACTAAGAGTAACTTGATGGAGAACGGCAGGTAGCGGCTGTCAAGCCTAGAACTGCGAGAACATACGGAGATGATGTGACTGGCAAGTTGAAGTGGATACCCAACACACACAGAGAATTTGTGACAAAAATAATCCACCAGACGTTTCAATCATCTCAATTTCCTTCATGCATCTATCCACCCCCCACTCACAGAGCTCTGATGACAATAATAGCTATCCGAGCCTAATGACTATTAGAGGATAGCTCTTGTGGCTTTGTGTGTTGACACGAAGAGACGAGGTAATAAACCATCACTTGTCAAGTCTGTAAAATGCTGAAGGACAAGAAAGCAGAGAAAAGTGTGGCACACTGCTGAGAGAGGAAGAATTCTATATTAAACCTCCAGTGTTTGCACACAGTGAAGAAGATCCACCGTGCTCATGTCCTGTGATGCCAGGTGAGCTGTTCGCGTGGACCAGAGGTCAACGCAGCACAGCTTCAGACAGGGAAAACTAATTTCTTTGTTTGCATGATCCTGTCAGGGTGTGAGTGGGGACTTGCTGTTACCTATGTGTCGAGAACGATGCATCCACAGAGAAACTAATAAAATTTCACGTAGCAGATCACTGCTGCTGTTGACTTGTGAAGATATGTTTAGGTCTGCTTAAGCTAAATCTAAAATTCAAACGGAACGCATTTCTGATCGGACCCTTCCTTTGCAGACGTGACAAACAATCCTGAAGGTTTGAACATCCGCCGGAGTTCTCAGCAGTTTGTCTTACATCGTCCAGAACGACTATTATTTGACAGAGGATGCACACACAAATGAATGTGAAACGGGAATACACAACAAAACTCCTCTTTCAATTCGAAACTAATTCAAATGCCTCTCTAAATGGACCTTCCTAGAACAAATGCTATTTCTTTTTCCTCAGATAGAAACCCAGGCTGGTTACTGAATGGAATGCTCTGCAGTTTCACGAAAAGATTGCCCTCAAGAAAACTTTCTCAAGAAGAAGGAAACAAAGAAGTAGGGGTAAGAGGACAAAGATACAAAGAAAGAAAAGTCCCTTATTACTTGAAGGGGAAGGATGTAGAAAAATTGAGCCTTGACAGTGATGGCTTCATCTGGTCAGCACCTGAGCAGGCAGAGGCCACAGAGAGGAAAAGCAACAGAAGCTAAGGAAGTCAGCTCAACCTGCTTTGAAAACACTAGGCTTTAAAAAAAAAAAAAAAAAAAGGCTTAAATTGAGACATTAACTGATGAAGCGACTTAATACCTTGTGAAGAGGACGCAGGGCATTTTCACAACGTTGGGGATAAATTAATTAACCAAATATCTGAATGCTTTGTTAATGCTTCCTGCTCTTATCAAGAGGCTAATTATTGCTATCAGCCTCCTCTGTTCATCAGGAGGATTATTAGGCTAATCGCAAAGCTTTAGCCCTTTTGCAGACAAGGTTTTCACTCTTCAACAGAACAAAGCCGTCTCTGTCTTCCAATGACACGGCGCCACTGATGAACCCAATCAGGGTTTGTACCTCGTAACATGACGAGCTTGCACCACGTGTAAGTGGGTCTCTTTCAGTTGCTCACGTGCTCGACCTACACCCTTTATGTTAATTGACATCTTGTTTGGGAACTGGTTAACTGCCATAAAGTCCTCAACTGATACTGTTATTAGCTATTAAGTAATAGCCATTTCCCTCCAAACTGCCTGATGTCACACATTTTCCCAGGATGGTTTCAGAAAAACACCTGAGAAAGTGCGCGAACATGTTATTTCAGCATCTTTACAATGGATTTCTCCCTGTATTACCATTTAGTGCTTAAACTTCTCAGCTGTTTCTGTTCATATTATTTCAAGATGATGTCACAGTTATGCAGATTGTCCTACCAGGTCTTTTTAGCATTTTTTTAAAAAGACTCTAGTCTCACAATGCCAGCCAACATCATTCTCCATCTACATCCCCCTTATTTGCAAAAAGGGGTTGTCAGAAGGTAACAAGATTCACCTACTAGCTCCTCTTAAGCTTGTTATTTAATATACCATATCCCATTTGTTGAATCTGCACAAAAGTGTAGTGAAAAACAGGTACACAATCAAGCTAGCTATTTTCCTCTGCTTCTGATGTTTATGCTAAGCTCGGCTAACTGTAACAGTGAAGTAAATAAAATAAATCACTTAAAGGAAAGTGCAATAGTTTTTCTGCTCAAACAATCATGAGATGGAAGACACTGTGGGCCGGCTTTGTGAGGCTACTCCTACTCTGGTGTATTTAATGAAGTTTCTATAACCACGGAATGTAGTATTTGTAATTTTTGGTTTGGACCATGCTAAAGCATCAGATGAGTGGTGATCAGACAGCCTGGATAGTGTCAAACTTTAACTCATATTAACCACAAAATCTGTATATTAAAGTAATGTTTCTGTGATTGTCTCAACTATTCCTGTATTATCCAGTCTGGCAGACCCCACACGTCTGGCACTTTATGCAGGTGAAAACAACTTATTTGCAAAAACTCTTTGTCCCAGCGCTTACACTGTCACAGTGGCATTCTTTGGCATATGAATGGAATGCAGAGGGCTCCCCCATCTTGTTTCCTGTACTGCATGGCCTGCCAGCCCAGTGAATCTGTCCAATGCCTGGCATTTCCCAGAGAATGTGACTGGAATGTTATCTGCTTCCAAGTGGAATGCCTGGGTCATGGTTTTGTCTTGGACTTCGTGAGAGGCATAGAATATCCACTCTGAGTGCTTTCTCCCATAATGCAACAGGCAGACGGTGTTTAAAAAAACAGTAAGCTTTCCTTGAACAAAAAAGTCTAGACACACACACACACACACACACACACACACACACACACAGATGACGTTTTCTT